>CAJINU010000056.1:566373-720564 GCA_905178165.1 Amoebophrya sp. A25
GAGCCCGAACTGGCCTCGCCCTGGCGAGCCTGAGCCGGCCCACGCGAGCCCGAGCCGGCCCAGGCGAGCCCGAGCCGGCCCAGGCGAGCCCGGTCGTGAGCGCACCCCCGCCCCCGCGCGCGTTACCCGCGCGCGCGCATGTAACGCGCGCGCGCCTTATTTCGCGCGTCACGCGCGCGCGCGTAACGCGTTATAACGCGCGCGCGCGTAACGCGCGCGCGCGCGTTACAGTTTTCACACCTTAAAAAGATGAAAAAGTATAGCTTGATAATAGATTACAAATGACATCTTCAATACCTATAGAAGCATTTTTTCGTCTTTTTTCTTTTCTCCAAAATATTAAAGACGATCAGTCTAGCTCTAAGAATAAGAGAAAGAGGCAAGAAGGATGAAGAATGAATCCGCTGTAGAGTAAGAAGCAACAAGAGCAAGGCCTCCTCGCTCCTGAGGAATTCCTGTACTGGTGAGGCAAAATTAGTCAGTTGAGGGATGAAGATTAAGAAGAAGCTGAAGCTGGGTAGCGGTAGTTGAATCAGAGAAAAATAATACTCAGCGCACGAGGAGAGAACATGGCCGGAGACAACTAGAGAACGAAGCCGAGAGAAGAGGCACAATCTCCAAAGCCATAAAGTTTTAGCGTGTCTCTTTTAGAAGATTTTTCCATGTCATCTGTACTTACACTTCTCAAGTTCTCACCGTCAGAATTCCTTATAGTCCTTGCTGAAGTTACAGAGTATTTCATCTAATTTTTTCCATGATCCTCATACTCATAAAACTAATGTACTCGTTCGCCTAATGAACAAGAAGCTTTCAGCACTTTTCTACTTGCGTGATACTTAAGACTAAGAATTTAGAATATTCCCAAATTGATCAACAAGGCAGAGGCACTCAAAAGCTAGAAGGTCGCTCATAGATCGACGCACTATGAACCTATTGCCGTTATGCACTATGACTATGACCTTCCACAACGATTTTCAGAAATTGAAAGAAGGGCTGCGCAGTTGGTTCTGATAATAGTTACACTTATCAATCATAGTACCACTGAAAGTCAAAGTGGCCACACTTCTGACTGTTCTTTGTCATCATTATGGTAATAAATAGTACAACTAGAAGGAATTAGCACTAGTTATTTATCATTTGTCTCTACGATGGTCGCGAGGGTCCATATAATCAGGGTCACACGCGGCCACGTGACGTTAATACTTATCATAGTAGTGCCACATCTTAGAAGTAGTTGCTACACTTGTTTATCATTGAAGTAGTTGCTCTAGTGGCCTAAGCCTTTGGCAATAATGCTGCGGTCCTTTATCTGATACTTCAACAAAAATCGAGATGTGCTGGTAATATATGAAGAGTGTAGTTACTCTCGTAATAATAGTCACATGATCATGATGAAGAGCATGATGATAGCAGCTGCGTGTCCTGTATCAAAAATCAATCCCATGCGGTCTGCAATCTGATGTCGTGTGCCAAAGTCTGTCTACTCCCCAGTTGTATGTTTGTAGCTGATCGCACAAGGCTAGTTAAGAACCAGTATTAAGCTGTTATTCATTATCCTTGATGATAGTTTTATCCTTGCTAATGAAGATGCTTGGAAGTTCATGCTGGTGCCCTCTTGTTCTAAAGACTTAGATTTTGAGAGAAAGAAAATCCGGCCTTGATGGAGAAAGTCTAGGAAGAGGAGGACTGTGTGAGCTGCTATGTTGATGCTGACCATGGCGATGATCGTCAGTGTCATCATACATGGTGTTGCTTTGCTGGGAGATCTGTGAGAACGTAGTAACTCGTCTGTTGCACGTCCGCGAAACGGACACGGAGAGACCGAGAGGGAGAGTAGGATGCAACATACGATGATCTTGACGACAGATAGACGAGAAGAGTGATACTAGTGAAGGTCAAAATTGATAAGAGGCCTCTTCAGCCTGCACTTCATCGAGAGATCATTACGAACATCTTCATATGTTGAGAAAACCCTTTGATTGATGAATGTCCTTACTTACCCTTATCGATGTAATGCTCATCTTGATCATGAAATTGGATTTGATATTTTTTAGGGCTTAATATTTCCTGTACGAGTCAGTCACAAGACTTGTCACTTGTCGTAACTAGTCTTGGCTAGCTTTTTCAGGTTAATATTTGCACTTAGTCTTGAGACTGCAACGAGCGTGAGTATCTGTTTTGTGCTTGCGCACGAAGCAACACTTACACTACTTCGACTTCACACAAAACTACTAAATATAGTTAAAGCCTTCAACTTCCTCAACAGCCTAAGACTATAGTAAGTTGCAACACCATCATCATCTTCACCAGTACAATTGCAACAATATTAGCAGAGGCTGCGGCTGTGGTGCAAGACCGACCAACAACAACAACAACAACAACAACAACAACAACAACAACAACAAGGCAGCCACGAGAATAAGAAAACTCTAGAGGTGTTTAGCGTTTAAAACGCAGCAGACTCCACCTCGTTCCTCTATGTTGTATATAATAGGGAGCCCGGTGTCTCATCTGAATCCTGAACCCTGAACCGAGAACCCGCCCCCCTTGGTATTCCCTCTATATGGCAGGCGACGCGATGTCTCATCTGAATCCTGAACCCTGAACCGAGAACCCGCCTCCCTTGATGTTCCCTCTATATGGCAGCCGACGCGATGTCTCATCTGAATCCTGAACCCTGAACCGAGAACCCGCTTCCCTTGGTGTTCCCTCTATATGGCAGCCGACGCGATGTCTCATCTGAATCCTGAACCCTGAACCGAGGGCCCGCTTCCCTTGATGTTCCCTCTATATGGCAGCCGGCGCGATGTCTCATCTGAATCCTGAACCCTGAACCGAGAGCCCGCTTCCCTTGGTGTTCCCTCTATATGGCAGCCGACGCGATGTCCCATCTGAATCCTGAACCCTGAACCGAGAACCCGCCTCCCTTGCTGTTCCCTCTATATGGCAGCCGACGCGATGTCTCATCTGAATCCTGAACCCTGAACCGAGAGCCCGCCTCTCTTGATGTTCCCTCCATATAGCAGGCGGCGCGGAGTCCGCCTGTTCCTGGCAAGAACACAAACCCCCAAAGCATGCACCTTCGTGACGGCATTGCAATCGTCAGGCATCACACTGAAGTAGTGAAATTGGTTCAACGGTCTAGGCGTTCGCCTTGTCCTTCTGCGCCACCTCCATCGAAGGTTCGGACCTCGCTCACTAGATTACTAACCTAGCCGGAGGCCCTCCCGTAGTAGTGTACTCCTTCTGCTGCGCACTTGAAGCCATGTAGCGTAGCTTAATGGTCTGCGTCTTGCGCTAGCGCTTTGAGGTCTCAGGTTCCATATCTTACCTACGAAGTAGCTCAGCTGGTAGCGCGCTTGCCTTGTTTCCGTTCTCCAGGACTCAGGTTCGAACCCCAGCTGTGTCGATTCTTGTTCTAGTAAGTTTGTCGGTGGCAGCGACGGCACCAATCTGAGGGCGTTTCTTGTCTTGGCTTTGCTTTAGGCTCTCTCTGCTGTCTGTACTCCTCTGCTTCGCTGTATCAGCCAACCAGAGTAGGAAGCCAGGCAGCAGCTCAAAGAAGTAGGCCAGTGAATTGGTAGAAGCGTGGGCTTTGCTTTTGACCACCAACGTTCGAAAACTAGCGACAGCGTTTTCCTGTGAAGACTGAAGCCCGAGACGTTTAGACGAAGTAGGCCATGTCATCACTCGCGTAAACAATGCGGCTACTTGCTTGTTTGCCAATGAGACGCAACGCCCGCCGTATATGCACTCTTTCTGCAACCACCAGGATGCTGTGTGTTGGTTCCTCGATCTGGCATCGATGAAAGATTATGGCTCGCTGTCGTGTGTTTTCTCTTCATTCGTCTGAGGTGGGTGGGTGTGGTGTTTCGCGTTTCTTTCTTTAGATCTTGGCGACGCGTCTCGTCGGCTCTCGTCCACACTAACCCCCTGAACCACCTAAGAGCGGCCTCGTAGGTTTCTAATGATAAGTCGGGAGCCAGTGCGTCGAGAATATGTGGAAACATGTGGAGGAGTGGCAGCTTGATCCAGTGAAGCGCCTCCCTCCAAATCTCCAAGGTGCGGAGGAGTTGCGAGCGAAGCGCGACGGCTTCTACGCTGCTCTCTTTTATGGGGCCACCTAGCTAGGTAGCTGCAGGCGCAAGCGGTGACCTTTCTCAAGTGGGCAAGGAAGTACCTCAGGGGCATCGTTGTGCTTGTACTATGATGGAAACCCACGCAAGGGGTGCGGGTGTCTTAGTCTTTTCTCTTTGTTTGTTGCTTAGTTGGCTGGCTTGCCTCGCTTGTCTCACTCTTTGACGCTTGTCAAAAAGCAAAGGCGTAGGCGGTGGCTCTTCGTTGTAGTTTTTCTTTCATTTCTGCCTGTGGCGCAACCGGGACAACATCGAGACAAAGGCGAAGATGATACTTGGGCTCATGTTATGGCGTGGCGTGTCCTTATGGGTTTGAGTGTTGTCGCCTTCTTCTCTCTCTTGTTTCCTCGCAGATTTTTCTAATTTTTCACGACAATGACACGGAGGCGCTTGGGAATGTCTTGCCCCTTCTGAAGTGGACCGGACAGCTTGTCGCGCATGCAGATGAAGAGGCCCAGCGGGCGGCGGAAGTTGTGGCGGATGGGCTTGGCATGGACTTGGGCTCGATGGATTTGGCTGCGAAGATGCCAAAACTCGAGCGGCTGCGGGAGATGTCTACGGCCGAGCTTCGCGCGCTGGTGAAGGGCATGGCCATTACTCTTACGGGCGGCAGGCTTGTGTTGCTTCTCGTGCGTCTTTTTTTGCCTTTCTTAAGAGGGGGACGCAAGGCACAAAAAAGCGAGGCAACCAAGCGCCAGGCGTCTGCCTCTAAAACCTGCCCCAGGGCGGTCGGTAGCCGCGCCGACCTCATCACCTTCCTCAGCTCGGGGGACGTGCCGCAGCCGCTAAATTAAGGCTGCCGTGGCTAGCGTGTCTGTGGTTGTGGTCTTTGAAATAGTTGGCAGGATGTGCCAGGGAGTGGAGCACCCTGCTCAGCTGCGCCATCGGGGATATTTCTGAGGCGGTTGGCTTTGTGGTGGATTCCTCTAACTAAACCAGGAGGCGCTCGCCGCGGTGGGGCAAGGAGATATCACGAGCTTGACGCGGTTGCAGTTGGAAGCGGTTGCGTCGGCTGCTGGGGTCGTGGCGTCTCGAGAGGCACAGTATGGGGAGGGAGGGAACTGGCGTCGCCTCTGTCTTCTGTTTTGCTCTGTTCAAGGAGCGCGCGGGCCTCTTGAGGTAAGCGACTAGCAAAGCAGAGCCATGAGCGGGGCGCCTGTGTTCTCCTTGGGTTTTCCTCTAATCATTGGCCACGGAGGCGGCGCTACTCGCTTCGTTTTATGATCTGCCGGAGGGAGAGCTGCCGCCTGTCTCGCTCGGCAAGAGTAGGGGCCTGCGTGTGGGTGGTGGCGTTTTTCTATATTCTTTGCCTGAGCCTGTGCTCTTCTCGTTCGTCTAGTATGATACCCGTGGCCTTCGTCCTTTAGCTAAATCCTCGCAAACTCATGCGTTAGCTGTGTCGTGTCTTTTGTTTGTGCTCTAATCGTTGCAGAAACATTACCAGAAGGATGCCGCGCGGTTTCGCTCTCTCCGAATTTCTACGGGTGCCGCCAGCTCTGAGGCCTCAGGCATATCCCCCACGGTAAAGGCGTCCACCTCCTCGAAGGCAAAGGCGTCAGGTGTGAAGGTGTCCAGCCCCTCCAAGTCCAAGGCGTCGACCGTGAAGGCATCCAGCCCCACCAAGGGCAAAACCACGACGAGCGTGAAGGCATCCTTCCAGCTCCAAGGCTGTGCGGAAGCAGTGAGATGCTGGCGCTTTCATAGAGTCCCGCCGATCTCTATAGAACAGACAAACAGCGAACGTCTTCGAGTTTTATTTATTTGCTTCATTCATTTTCATGCATAAGCATCACGACACAGGTCAGGGAATCTTCTAGAAATCAGCGCAGGGCGTTACCATTATCGCGGAAAACCAGGCGCGTCCTTTTTTTCTTCCTTTTACATCAGCTGCGCTACTGCCTCTTTGCGGTTTGCTCAGCATCGCAGTAGAATCCGGCTTAGCCTATTTTGGTGCAGGTGTCTCCCTCGTGAATTCGTTGCCTTACCCCGCAAATTCTGCATGCAACAGCTTAGAATCTAAGCTGCCGGAGGTAGACAGGCTGGGCGATCTCCTCCGCAGCGGCGCTTCAGTATAGCAGTCAATAAATGCGCGCCCGCAATAAGATGCGTTGTTCGTTCTCGATTCAGAGGAGACAGCTCTGCCGTGTCTCCATGGCTCGGCTCGGTTCTCGATTCAGAGAGCACGTCCTCTATTATGCATCTCCATGGCTCGACTCGGTTCTCGATTCAGGGCGCACAGATATAGGGTCGCCCTCTATTATGCACCTCCATGGCTCGACTCGGTTCTCGATTCAGAGCGCACAGATTTAGGGCCGTCCTCTATTATGCACCCCCATGGTTCGACTCGGTTCAGATATAGGGTTGACCTCTATTATACATCTCCATGGCTCGACTCGGTTCTCGATTCAGAGCGCACAGATATAGGGCGGCCCTCTATTATACACCTCCATGGCTCGACTCGGTTCTCGATTCAGAGCGCACAGATTTAGGGCCGTCCTCTATTATGCACCCCCATGGTTCGACTCGGTTCAGATATAGGGTTGACCTCTATTATACATCTCCATGGCTCGACTCGGTTCTCGATTCAGAGCGCACAGATATAGGGCTGCCCTTTATTTATTATACATCTCCACGGCTCGGCTCGGTTCTCGATTCAGAGCGCACAGATATAGGGTCGCCCTCTGTTATGCGTCTCC
Source organism: Amoebophrya sp. A25 (assembly GCA_905178165.1). Classification (NCBI taxonomy): domain Eukaryota; class Dinophyceae; order Syndiniales; family Amoebophryaceae; genus Amoebophrya; species Amoebophrya sp. A25. The sequence continues at coordinate 573,206 of CAJINU010000056.1, forward strand.
ATGGCTCGACTCGGTTCTCGATTCAGAGCGCACAGATATAGGGCTGTCCCCTATTATGCATCTCCATGGCTCGACTCGGTTCTTGATTCAGAGCGCACAGATATAGGGTTGCTCTCTATTATGCACCTCCATGGCTCGGCTCGGTTCTCGATTCAGAGCGCACAGATATAGGGTCGCCCTCTATTATACACCTCCATGGCTCGCCTCGGTTCTCGATTCAGAGCGCACAGATATAGGGCTGTCCTCTATTATACATCTCCATGGCTCGACTCGGTTCTCGATTCAGAGCGCACAGATAGAGATATAGGGCCGTCCTCTATTATGCACCTCCATGGCTCGACTCGGTTCTCGATTCAGAGCGCACAGATATAAGGCTGCCCTCTATTATGCACCTCCATGCCTGGACTCGGTTCTCGATTCGGTGCCTTTGGTTCTCGATTCATCTGCGTGGTGTTCTATCGGTTTTGTGCCCCTTTTGCCCTCCTTTTTTCTCGGTTTCTACTCCTGTCTCCGGATTGTTGTAGTGGATTTTGGTGCTTTTTTTTACTACCTAAACACCACTAGAAAACGCTCCAAATTTCCTTATTCTCGTGGGTGCCAACAACAACAACAACAACAACAGCAGCAAGGAGTTACGTCTTCTACTACAAACGGAGAGCGTCTTCAGAAAGGAGAAGGACGAGAGCAATATAGCTGCAAAGGAGGGCAAATAAGGAGCAACCTTTGGACAGACAAAATGCTGGACGTGGATGGCAGGTTGCCGCAGCGGCAGCAGAGCAACCTTGGGACAGACAAAATGCTGGACGTGGATGGCGGGTTGCTGCAGCAGCAACAGAGCAACCTTTGGACAGACAAAATGCTGGACGTGGATGGCGGGTTGCTGCAGCAGCTGCAGCAGAGCGACCTTTGGACAGACAAAATGCTGGACGTGGATGGCGGGTTGCTCCAGCAGCAGCAGAAGAAGAAGAAGCAGCAGCTGCTTAATGATGGCTGCGCTCGTGGTATTGTTATCTTCTAGAGGACGTTCTAGAGTTAGAGGACGTAGTGACTCTTCCACTAGTAAAAATAGTGTAGGGGTCGTGTCTCTTCAACAAACTAGCAACTACTGCTCTTTACCAGATTTGAATACTTATAGACCTTGTCCTCTTCGTCACAATATTATTGCTCCGTCATCCACATGACCACAGTCAATGTACAAATTACCAACCTGCTCCCAGGTACTAACGCCGGCACCGCTTTCTTCTTGAAAAGCGATGCCCGAGGAGGAGGAATGGGTTTGATTTCTGGCGAGCACTACATGCCCAAAGATGGGTGCCTCTGGTTGGCTCTTGCTATCATCTACGGACAGCTGGCTCAGATGGGTCTGCCGCTCTCTGATTTATGTACTTATACCCTGAGCCTGATCTTGTTCTTTATCTTATCGATCCACCCTTACGACCCTTACGACTTGCACAACAAGTGCGAGACTACGAGTATTCTTAATGTTAGTATGTTTCCAAAACCACAATGAGCTAACGAGCTAACTACGATTACCACAATAGACATTTTTTGAATTTGCAAAAATGGGTCTCTTGCTTCATGTTGAATGAAATTGATAAGAATTCACGTTCCTACTCCAGGTAAGTATGCCATCTATCATCTTCATGCTGCAACTTCAGGCATGACTTTATTTTCCCTACGCACTGAAGTGGACTGGTTCACCGGAGTACAGTCTTGCTTGAGTTTTCTATTTTGTTGGTCTTCTCCCAAACCTCGACTGGCCATCGCGGATGTTGATAAGCCGAAGCTTCAGCCGCGCCTTGGCCTTGATATTGGTATACTAGTGCCATTCTGTTCTATCTTGTTCTTGGTACAGCAACTGCCATGAGTGTGGCTTTTGCACGACTAATAAAGCAACTCTCTGCAAAAGTAACTAGTTCGATCTTCCAAAAACAGACATCCTGAATCCACAGACAGACTATCACTTTGTCTACCCTCACTTTCTTCCAGGTGAAGACTCTCGCGGCGCTATTAGCAGCAACGCGACCGCGACGGCAGTAAGCGATCCTGGGCTTCATGATCAGAGCAGCTCTGCGTCTGCATCGGCGACGGCTTTAGTAGATCACGCGATGGGCCTCAGCGTTGAGCAGTGTCAGGTCGTGGTGGTCATGTACATCTTGGAGGTCTTTTACATGTTAGTGGAGTGCGATAGATTGGCAGCCGCTGCTCCTGTTGCTATTGCTATTATGGTTTCCTATATAACAAGCACCAAGGCAGTTATATCACACGCGCGAAGGCTGTATGCTTAGAGTTAGAAACTCTATTAGCTCGTAGAGACCTATTGAGACTCTTAATTTAAGACCAACGCACGTCACCACGTAAACGTTTGAAAGTAAGAGTCGACTGCACATCAGACGCTATTCGTTTCTATCTCCACTTCTCTAAGCCTAAAAAAAGCAGCGAACCACTCGGCGCGGAAATCCAGGCGACAGCAAAAGGAAGTAGGCGCAAGGCGCGACTTGGAGTTCTGTCGAAGAAGCCGGAGTCGGAAAAGCAGTGTGGCAAGCTGCTCAAAACATCAAATCGATTTACTTCGCTTCCCGTATATGAGTGGAATCCTAGCACAACAAGCACCATGGGCCGCCGCAAGGATACGAAGCGGACCCCTCTAGTAGACACATCAAAAAACTATCAAGCAGACACATCAGCAAACAAAAAGGCCACGCACGTAACTCCCCGTAGCAGCACTGCAGACGAGGCCATCCTTCGCTTCATCCAGGGACGAAAGCGGACGGCCTCACTACCTCGGCTACCTGCTTTGGGTGCCATTCTGAGAAGATGGCGGCGCGGAGAGCTGCCCTCTGGCTTTTTCTTTGCAGCCATGGCAGTGGCGTGTGCGTCTTTCTTCGTGTTGGCGGTGTGGATGGTGGCTGGCCGCGGCGTTGGTCTACAAGCACAACAAGCCTTGCCATCAGCATCGTCAAAGCTCAGCAGCCTGTTAGTCTCGTCTGTAGACCGTGCGGGATTTGGGCTCGTCATTGGCACCCGCACCTTGTTGCTGCTATGCTGCCTCCGTGGGATGTTGGTTTTGCTCTTGCGCAGGCTCTTGCCTTGTCTCCAGAGTGCGCACTTTCGCCTACTCGATGCTGTCAGACTGACTGGCTCGGTGGTTTCCACCCTACTTTGGACGAGTAGCGCTGCGGCGTGGAGCATTTTGCGTCATGGCTACCGCAAGATGCGCCGCTGGAATGTCGCAACCCCTGCGACAACGCGATCGGCCGCAATCGTGGCGAGTGCTTCGAAAGGTGTGAGGCGTGTCTTATGGTAGGTTGTAATTATATTAGAGTAGTTTATAGACGGTGGGAAGGTGGGCACGGTGGGCCACGCTGGGCCGCTGGGCGACCACGCTGGGCACGGTGGGCGATCGCTCGGCGGACGCTGGGCGAACGGTGGGCGAAAGCTTGGCGAACTCTTCTCTTGGTGCACCTGGAGGCTACGCGCAGCATCCCCGGCCCTGATACCACTCAGCACAGCGCGGCGCTGTATCGTAAGCGAGCATACTTTTCTGATCTACCAACCCACAACACACCATAGCACCGGCGAAGCTGTATGCGAGAGTGAGTTTTTTAGTATGTTGAGAGGTCACGCATGGCTTGTTTGCAGCCTGTGGCAGCGAGCGAATCGGTCGGCTCAGTCGTCTCATGGCGAGAAAGATGCACTACTTACTGACTCGCTGTCTTTTAATTTCGTGTCTCTACTCCTCGGCTAGTGAGTAGTGATAGAGTTCTTTCCTTTTCGCGCGGCTGGGAGCGAGGTTCGCGGACGTTGCTAGTGAAGGCTCTGGACAAGTACATCGCTGAAAGACATAGATCTAAGCCGCTACCAGATGATAGACACTTGGCGTTATTCTACTCACTTTATTTGCCTTGCGACTTGTTGTGGCTCAAGATTCAAATACTGCATGTACCGGGGGGCTGCAGAAATGGGCGCCCGAAGGGCGCCCCGATTTTTGACCCCTGGCCTCACGGTGGGCGCACGGTGGGCGAAATATCTGGCAGAGGACGCGCATTTGGGTCGCCCAGCGGCCCAGCGTGCCAAGCGTGCCCACCGATCCAATTCTGGGAACTCTATAAACTTCTCTATTATATCCAGTTCCAAACTAATTTTTTTCTATCCGTGTGTTCTAGAACGAAGTCACAGTCACTGGGATTCTACGCACTTCTGAGGAGTCATTCAACATCCAAGGATAGCCACATACTATCCGCCTCTAAGTTTAGGCAGCGCGTCGAACGTGGATAGTGCGCTTGGGCGCGTGTGGGCGCGACGTATTGCCCCTGTCGTCGCTGTTGGTGGATCTTGGCGTCTGTGTGCGGCGCTGGGTGAAAAACTGAAACCGACAAAACAGCAGACCTTTTATTTGGCAAGTCTCAATCTCAAACACCTTGGTGAAGCTGGATCACGCGACTCAGGACCTCGCTGCCAATACCTCACAGCGGCCGCACAGGGCCAGGAAGTGCAGTTCTCTGACGACCGCGGGCTCCTGCTGGCGGAAAATGCGAAACCAAGTCGGAACCTCCTTCAAGCCGTGGACTTCGACGACAACGACCATCGCGCGTATGACATTATCAACAACAGCGAGAGCATGAGCAAGTCTCTTCTCGATGAAAAGGGGGAGCCCGTTGTCGTAGACAGTGCATTTGTCCCAGCCCGAGGCACGAAGACAGGAATAACGGAGACGAAAGAAGTTGCTGTTACCATAGTGCACAATCCTTTCCGTCTCCGTTTTCCAGACGGGACCAGTCGCCCGGGCCCGTCGGATGTCATTGATATCCTCAACGGGAAAGCCAGCATGGGCACCACTGACACACACATACACCTCCGGCAGGTACTGCAAAATGCCTGTGTATCTCTCGACGTCGCGGGCAGCCCATGCTGCGTGGAAACGTACTTCGCCTGGGCCCGATGGCATTTCGAAGATGAACCTGCTGACGAGGCTGCTAAGGCTGGCGAACTCGTCGGCGCTAGAGCCTTCGCTGTTCTTAGTATTTTGCTTGTACAGAATCGGCTTACGGGGACTCTCGCTAACTATATGGCAGGGGAGCCATTATGAGGGAACAGCTTCTAAAAGTGACCTAGGAAATCGCTTCAACAATTAAGGCTGCCCGCAGCCCATCTTTATATATGACGCAGGGCCGGACTGCCCCCCCCACGTCACTCGGCGCGGGCGCGGGTCGCGACCCGCGGGCGAAGCGAGCCGCGAGCCCTTCACCGCGAGCCGCGAGCCGCGAGCACCCAAGCGCGCCCGAGCCCAAGCCGTGAGCCTGCGGAGAAGCTGCAGGCCTTTGGCTGTCCGCCTGACGGTCTCTGCCTTCCCGCGACCAGCCGCCCGCGGGCCCGTGCGTAGCCGTGGCGGGTGTTCTTCTCGCGGGAAGCCCTTTCCTGAGCTAGAGCCCCTGGCCGTTATCGTGGCCGCGGGCCAGCGCCTACCCGTGCAAGCGCCCTGCGGTACGCGAGCCGCCTTCGTTCCCTCTGTCGTGCGCCCGGACACGAGGGCCACGGGCCTCTGCTTGCCGCAGATTGGGCATGGGGATTTGTGGCGGACCCGTCGCCCGGGTTTTGGGAAGCTAAGCCCCGGGGGCGGGGCCAAGTCGGTTACACATGCACGCCGCGCACATTGCAACACCGAGCGACCCGGCAACCCGCCGCGGCCCTTGGTGGGGTCTCTTTTGTTTTTCTGGTTCTTCAGTCGTTTGGCCGTACGCTCTTCGCCTCTCTCAATCAAAGCCAGCAGGCTTTTTTTTCTCGGTAGCTAAAAACGTGAAAAGTTTGAAGGAGTGAGAAAACCCCCCCGGGCTCATTTGCTGCGCAGGTTTTAACTTTTTTGGTTCAGTTATTGTTATGGAAGAATAGCGCAGGTGTTCGGCATAGCAGGTTGGGGCGTGTACTATTTCAGCTGGCGTCTTCCTCTCCCTCTTCTACCTTCGTCGTCTCTTCTCAGTATTCACGTACTCAGGGGGCTGCGCGTCCTACATTGCAGCGCACGCGGCCGGCCGGCGCGTGTGGTATTCCTACTCTACTCATATTGCTACTCATTCCTATTCTTTCTTATTCGTGTCTATTCATATTCGTGCTCAAATTCTTTTACTGCTGGACTCAACTTCATACTCGTACTCGTATTCATATTCGTGAAGTTATTCTAATGCAACTCATCCCGAAATAGGACCAAAAAAGGCACTGCAATCGAGAGAATCAAACGGGTTGGAGGCGTCGGATCAACTCCAGAGGCAGGGCATTACAAACAAACCGCCAAAGCCTCAAAATTCAAACTATTCGCCTTCGCCACTTCTACCTCTCCCAAATAGTACTCATTCAAACGCCACAAAATGTCCTCCGCCACGTCAATAGATTGCGGCGACGTTGCCGGCGGGCATGTGCGTTTTGTGCAAATCTCACGAAGACGGGACAACAAAGCAAAGCGCAGCGCTATCATCAAAATCCACCTGGATGGATTTGATACAGGCGCACACTTGTGCGACAGAATCCAGCTAGAAGGAAGGGCCTCAACTAGTAAGGTACCCGAAACCATCGCCCATGACATCAGCAAGAAAGAGAAACTGCCTGCACTCCATAAGCACAGCAGCGCGCTCCTATCTGCTGACTCCACATACTTCATCAACGACAGCGACCTCACAGATTTTGAGTTTTGTGCTCTAGCCAAGAGCAACGGCACACGCAACAAATTCCCTTTCCAAGTCTTCAACTGTGACGGGCCGCCTCTCAAGAAGAGAAGCGCCACTTTCTCGCCGTCGCCTGACATGAGACGAGAAAGGTTTGCGTCAGTGATTGGATTACATTTGCTAGGCCCTCTCTCTCCTAGCGAGATCCTATGCGCGACATTTCTAGAAGATTTCGCAGAATCTGAGAACTGTAAGAAATGCCCCAGCCTCATCACACTAAGCGACGAGCATAACTACAAAGATAAGGTCGACTGTGCTATCGTTTGTCGCTTAAGCAAGGAGCTCAGCCTTGGACTTTCGCGCTTTACTTGCGTATCTTACGACTGCCACCCGTTATGCGCGAACGTCTGCTGGGGCGTATATCTTGGCGGAGAGTACATCACTAAACAAGACCTAACAGTATTAGAACTACGTCAAAGCATGACGCTGGGCAACACTTCTACACTTTTCGTGACTGACATTGAAGCACTGGACGAGCGCGGCATGCCATTCTTCTGCAAAGGATTCGTAGACAACGACAGCGACAACAGCAGTCGTTTTCTCTTCAACATCTCCACCCCGGAAGGCATGGGCTCAGACAAGAGTATCCTAGCTTTGCTTTCGAATGTAGTTCGTGAGCAGAAAGGATGGAAGGAAGCGGCATGCCACAGCAACTACGTCAGAGCATCCATCTCCGCACTACGCGAAAAGTACTTACAAGAAACAAGTCAACGAGTCGCGCTTGCGCAGCCACTCACCTACGAGCGTCGACATGCTGAGACAAAACGTTCGCTGGTAGTTCTCCAAGCATAGTCCGTAGCAGACTACTGCTTGGTAATAATCCTTTCTCATGGCCCAGACTCTCCGGCTGAACTCCAGTCGAATATAGGCAATTCGTGACTTAATGGGGGTGACTAACTCGCGAACTACAGGGGGGACTTGCCAACATCCTGACGATCATTCACAGCAATCTTTTCACTTTACTCGAAATATTCGCGATTTTATCATGAATCTCGATTACCTATGCAACTTATGTTAAACTTTCGTAGCTAGTGATTACTAATTTCCGCACCCCCTCCTGTTGGTGCGTGAATTATCCTAAGCTTACGAGAGGAGCTAAGCAATCTCATGACGTGATAGGGCTAAATCATACTCGTACGAGAGACGTATCTAGATCTATGACAGATCGCACTTAGATCATATTCTAGAATCGCGACTCGATCAGCCTCGTTTTCGCCGCGCTGTGGAACCATCTACAGCTCAGGGCGATTACTCGGCATCTAGAGGCCGTCCCAGAGATCGTAGAGTGAGTATCTGCCAGACTAGAGAGCTCAGGAGAGAGCGAAAAGACCACCCCGCTCCAAATGGTGCAAACGAGCAGCGCAAAAGCCGCTTGCTGATAGAAAGTGTTTTCAAGATCTGTGGCAGAAGTTCCAGATCTTTACTGAGAAGGACCTATTGGAAAAATGCAAATAGTTGCTATCTTATCGAACAAAAGGAGGCTCGAGATCGCTCCACTCAGTAGCATTCGTTTGATCACGTAAGGAAATCGCGCTTGATCTCTCACCTACTCGCTCGCTAAGATAGCACGACCCAAAGATCGACACTCGATTCATTTAATATCTTTCGGAGAGGACTGAGCACACAGATGAAAGATGCCTTCGGATCTTGCGCTATGTGAGTAGAAGGATACTGGGCTGGTCATTTAAGATAAGTGGCCACATATCTACCAGCTTAAGTAACTCAAGGCATTGCTTTCTTTGTCATCACACATGACTCGCGGCCGATTTGCCACAAAGACTTTTCAAGATTTCAGGTTGTAGTCAAGTCGTCCGCCTATAGCGTTTGGCTTCTCATTTGTGTCGATTGTGTATTGGTGTGACCAGTCGCAGTCCGGCAGTGCATTCATTTGCGACATTTGTCGAACGAGAAGCCTTTGGAGGTGCCTTTGCGCTACATTTGTTGCCATTGAATACTTGCGCCGGGAGTAGCCATACTTTACAAGACGCGAGACGCACGCCTTTCTAGGTCGTGTTGCCTATTAGGGACTCGCCCCCATTTTAGTTGTTTTAGTTGTGTGCTCTTAATTGGTTCAATGCAGTCCGCTACTCGCAGTGTAATGGCAACCCCATCTCCATTCCTCCATGCGAAAACTAGTACCGAGGACGAGACTGAAGAGGTAGCGCGTGAAAGTAAAGGAGTTTACTGCGACAAAATTTGTCGAAGTTGTGCGGTCACCCTTGACCCCGACGCAAGTTCTTCCATGCGCACGCGCCGACACAATTCTTGCCACAATCATATCAGATCAACCTTGCAAGCTTTGCTACGGGTGAAGTGATGGCGTCGGATCTGCATGCCTATCATTACTCGGCCCAATGAGCCTACTTACTGCACAGTTTCCCAGTCCATTACATTCAATCACTTTACTCAGTGGCGCACTCAACTCAAATGATCCCGACAACTCACGCCAGACAGGCGCTCAGAAACCACGCGGAAGCCAAATCGACTGAATGGGAAGAGGCACTAACTGGGGGCTTTCAAGCCCAGAGCCTGTGCCTCACAGCCAACCGAAGCAACGCGCTGGACAAGTTTTCGCTGGACCAAAGCAAGACGCGCGTCGTCAGTGGCCACCTATTCAGCAGCGTTCTCATGCTAGTGCCGACTTTTCCACACTTAGGAGCAGCAATCTCCACCCTCTTCGCTTTCTCCGATTGGAATGATATGGCAGCGCTCGGCCGAGTCCTCGCATCGCTGGCTTGCAGCAGTTTGCCCGGATCTACGTACCGCGGCCATCCATCTCAATGAAGTATCCTAGCATAGTGAATCGCTCGGATATCAGATGCCAACCTTCAGAAATATGCTCCCCTTTTCCCTCGCCAGGTGCTATCCTTCTTTATTCTCATCTGGAACACCATCGCAGGCCACCCTTTCGCTAGCGTACGCTATCAAACCCGGACAGACAATTAATAGCGCATTTGTGCGCTGGAATACTCAGGGCGGTTACCTTCCTGCTCCGGCGTTCTTTGGACCAACATGGGTTGCTGCTGGCGTCGAGTGTATCCGTACTTCGTTACGTGAGAGAGCGCAGTCCTGCCATCATGAAGGCTCACGAACCGGGAGCCAACATCCGCAAGGCCATCACGTCCTTCACATCCGCACTGTCTGGCGCGGGTGCTAATTTAACGCTAGAACCCACTAGCAACGTGCTGGAATCTACCTGGATCAAAGCCGAACGGTTCGGAGAAGCTGAAGCGTTTGGTGGCCATACCGTAATGAACAACACATCTGCAGCATCGTCCTCGCCTGCATCAAGCAGCAGAATTGTGAAGCGCGAACAATAAAGATCAGAAGTAAGGATTTGAAAACATAAGAAGAGCACTTGAGCAACACAGCATGAAAATCCACACTACACATGGCAGCGATGACGTCAGCAATCCATGAGACAAGTCGTAGTCTTTTTTATATATTCCATGCTGGCGCCAAGTATTCGGCACTCGCTTATATCAAGCATTCTGCATGGATTTCCATAATCTTTCATCATAATTCCTCCACATTCAAAACGCGCAGGCTTGGTTTTGCTATCACGGTTAGAAATTCGAGACGCCTAGGAAAATGAATAGCCGCACTCTCAAGGAAGTAAATGAGTGGCAGGAGGCCAGTTCTTCCACCACCGCCACAGAGGACGAAAATAAGTCTCAGGCCTTCGGTAATTATACTGAAGAAGAATCCGAATGGGGTGAATGGATGAGCGTGCATGTTTACGATGTCAAGCCGTCTAGTGATCTAACCGAGCCAGCCTCTTCCTCGAGTTCGTCTTCGTATTCCTTCAGTAACTACCAAGATCATGCGGATGCGCTACAGATTGACTCTGTCAGCCAGTTCGTCACCGAGATTCTTTCTTTTGGTAGTTCTATTGTTGACAATTTTGAACGTATTCGCGACTCGAAGGAATTGAGGAAGATGGTCCTCCCAACCCAGAGCCGCCGGAAGTCACGAACTTCCGCTGCGTAGCGTGTGAAAAAACGACCACAAAGGAGCGAGTCTACTTCTAACTATTGTGGACACATCAAAGATGGCAACACGCTTTGCGACAAGGCAACCCGCCACGATTGCAAAGACAATCGCGGCGGGAAAGTGGCCCATTCGTTTTTCTCGCTGGTAAACCTCGACGACATGGGTAGAACGATCTGCCTCATGTGCAGCAATTCCATGAACCTCAACCGTATGAAGCAGATGGGTCGCGCATTCGCGGCACTATAGCCATGTCATCAATTATTCGCCTGGAATCAAGTGACTGCCACGCTACGCCGTCGCCATAATCAACGTTCTTGACATCAATACACTCAAGACCTATTCTCATGGTACAGGCCTCCAGTGGAGACATGTCCATGGGGCCTGAGATTGTTGCGCAGTTCCCATGGTTCGCGGATTGCACAGCTAGAGCGATGGAAGAACCCTCCAAGCAGGAAGCATGTCGCATTTTGAGGCGGCCTCCTCTTCAAGAGCGCCAACAGTCGAAGCTGTCCTCTTCGGTACTTAATGGTCGCTGTCATTACTTAACTCACTTCGCACAATCAGCAGAAGCCCACGGCGATCCTGTTCTCATCGAGATGCAGGCCCGTCATCTAGCACTAGCCATCACGTCAATCATCAACCTTGTCGCTATTTGTCACAGGATGTTGCTTTGCTCCCCGCCAATCTTGGTAGCCGCGCTGCCTCTTTGAAGAAGGCTCAGGAGCAGACTCGTCGTCAGAAGAGTGGGCATATGAAATGGCCCAAGTTGCTCACTCCGTCTAATGGCGGCGGATTGCTCCACTGCTCCAACCACCTGCAGCGTATCACCCATCTTCTCCCGGGTCAGAGCGTCGCTATCCTGGCGGAATGTGCCAACTTCTTGGCGAGGTATCGCCTCGACTTGTTGGCATTGAACAACGCTGGGGAGAAGAATCAAAGCGCAAACGGCTACGAGGTCTCTCCCGCCAACGTCTCGCGTCTGGTCTACTTCGCCTTTCGTGCATGGGGCAAAGGGATCAGGCTTCGTTCTCGCATCGACCCGGTGCGCAGAAGCTTTTACAGCCTCGAACTTTTACCAAAGGTCTCATCTGCTTCTTGCAAAGGCATGCAGTCCAAAAATCTTTTGAGGGCACTCATGGCAGACATCCCACAGCAAGATGCTGACGCGGCTCGCACAGGACGTCCTAGCAAACGCGGACCCCAACCGACTAGCGAAGGCATTCCCAACAAATATCAGCGCGGCCCCCCTTCTAAACAAGGTGGCGGAGGAAGTGGCGACGATGGTCGTGGTGCTGGCGGTGGGGGCAGCAACTACTCTCAACAGTCGCAAAATGTGGAAGACATCATCTGCAGTGCCGCTAACGGCGAAGCATCCGTGGCAGCTGCTATTCAACGTGCTTGCAAAATCGACGCCCCAGCCCCCTGCGCTTATTTCGCTTCAAATCTTTACTGCAGAAGCTGTCTTTATTTTGCTGGGCAAAGGCTTCAACTCCAGCCATCAGTATGGTTTTCTTGAGTGCGAACGCGCCGGGAGCAAGTGCGTGGCCATCTGCATGATCTGCAAAAGCCTCAACATCACGCCCATCCATTGGCAATCAGCGTGCCCCAACCGCGCCAGTGGTGGAGGCGAGGTAGTGGATACGGAGACTCCGGCTACCAGCATACACCCAAGGGCGGTGAAGGCAACCAGAAGGGTGGACACAGAAAGAGTGGAAACAAGTGATAATCTCGCCTGGTAGTCGAATCTTCAAGCATTCATACTTCTACGGCCCCACTATACAGAGCTAAATTCTATGGCATGTCCTCAGTTTCAGCAGTATCACGTAGTCCATTGCTTGAGGCTTCGCGTTATTCTTCCATTGCGCGCATTCTCGGCGTTTCCCACCCCCACGCGATGAAATTGCTACTCGTCCATGACTCACAATTCTGCGTCCAAGTGACACGACCAAAGAACTAGCCCCACGCGCAATATCGAAATCACTTCAACAGCACCGCTATCGTCTGAGACAAATGCTGACAATACCACCTGACGCAAACAAATACACGCGTGGCGCGATTGCGCCTCCAAAGTATCTTGCTTTGAAATTTGTGGGGCGAGTGACTCAAGCACATCGAGCGATCAGCATGCTTCCGCATGTTTTGAGAGACGATGTGACAAATTCACCGAGCGCTTCGGACATTCGTGCCACTATCTCTCCACCCAAGCCTTAGCGGCTGTGTATTCAGCTAAGAAACAAAATGAACAGCGCGAAACCCAGAAGGTTAGTGGAGTCCTCGGGCTTGAATCAAAGCCAGCGGGACGATAGCCCTCGTTTAGCAGCCAGAGCGACGGCGGGACCATCTTCGTCATCAGCACAGTCGCGCTCGTTACAAACGAATCTGCTTGAGGACAACGAGCTTCCGTCTGCAAACCTTTCCAACGCTACAGTTGACGAAATCGAAAGGGCTATCGCGGGTACTTCTGATGCCCACGCCGACGCCGAAGCGTTCGGGTTCGTAATGGTGCATGACGAAGGCGCAGGCGCCTCTTCCCCGGGGTTCGTCTCGCTGCAGGAGGGCGAAGTCGTAGTCTTAGGCGAACAGAAAACGTTGGACGATTTCAAGAGTGAGCTCGAAAGTTTAAAGCTATCCATCTCCTAATTAGCTGAATTGCGCAAGTCATTCTTGTCAAATAGTAGCGCTGGATCTCGTGCGTTTGCCCCCTACCGCTACGACATGGGCCCAGGAGTAACTGGCCTACCCATCTTCAAGAAAGACGAGAAGTTTTTCGACGGGTTTCCTCTTGGTCCAGTCATGAAAGACCTACTCGCGGAAGCAACTATGGAAGGTGCGCAGCGTAGTCTTGTCTTGCCGATGCGTCAGCCAAAAACTACCCGGACGCGTTGAACAAAGTCGCCCCACTAGTTTGCGCAGTCTTTCAAGACGTGCTGTGGCCGCTAACTAACGATAAGGAGGCCATTCTCTTTCTCACTATCTTCGCGAAGTCTCGCGTCTGCTCCTCCTCGTTCGAGTACGTGGACCCAGACGACAGATCCAAACTCTCCATCAGGTGGCACATTTTCGAACAATTATCAGCGGCAGTCAGTGCCCACAACTCTGCACTGCTAGAGGCGTCGCTCGCTTTCTCTATGGATTCCAAGTCGCCTCTACTCAAGCGCAGATGGATGGGATTCAAGAAGAGCGCTCACCACGACCCTACTTGTAACAAGTTCGCTCCCACCTTCAGGCAAGTCCCTGGTCTCGCCTTTAGGGCATATAAGGAGTGGAGGGAGCTTCTCAGCACGTTTGTACGCGACAAACTTGGCCCAGGTCGGCCTTCTCCAGCTCTTACCAGCAAGGAGCTCGCGTCAGCTTCAACCCAACTTCAGCGTGCTGCAATTCTCATCATCGGCATGCTCGGAGTTAGGGCGAAGTGACGAGCTTCGAAGGCTTGTGGCGGGTGATCTTCGAGGCAACAGCACCAGCGTGATCTACTTTTTCGTGGAGAAAGCTAAGAGCGACCAATATTGGGGTGGTCATAAGGCTGCCACTCCCTTCATGTTTCAGGACATCGCCCGAGCATGGGTGAGATTCTCCACAAATTTCTTCCAATATTATCTCAAGAAGTCACGGGGTTCTGTATCTGGGCCTTTTTTCTATCCCATTGACCGCAACCGAATTCCTACTAGAGGTCTTCCTTGTAGTAAGGACTTTATCAAACAGGTGACTTCTGAAGCGTTAGGGCACCTCAAGCCGAAAGATGCGGCTGGTGGTATCTCGTTGCGAAAAGCAGGCGCTGACTTTTGCGCCAACTGGGCTGGCAACAGGCGCGCTGCGTATTTTCAGGGAGGTTGGAGGGGTGCCAACATGCTAGGCGACGTCTATGCGCCTCCCAAAGTGGAGGAGACTGCGCTAATGGTAAATCACATTACTGAGCTGGCGCTCTCACATGACAAGGCCACTCAGTCCCTCGAAATGTTGGGAACTTATTTTGTAAAAACTGATAAAGACAAGCATGACAGCGCGAATCTAGCGCCTTGGGCTTCTTCTATTTGTACTACTCGTCTGCCATCCGCTGACGTGCGCAAAGCAGCACCGAAATTAGCAGCGCGCATTATCCTGAAGCGTGTGGGTGTGGGAATACTTGGGACGCTTTCCGATATCCTCAACGCTGCCACTGTCTGGAGCATACCTCAGGCATGCAGTCCGATTACATTTCTGACGCGGAGCGTCACTTGGGCATGGCGCCTTGTTCGAAATTTTCCATTCGCGACTATCTCGCTCTTGGTTTACCGACGAAGCGCGGCGACGTATTTTCTTTTTTGCAGAAGCAGCATAGTCCTCGGGATTTATGGCGCGACCTCGAAGACGCAAAAGCGGTCGAGGGTTTACCGTTGTCAGTGGAGGAACGCATCAGGTTGGGTGTCACCCTGGGACATATCCAAAAATGGTTCGGTGGCACTTTTTTCGACGTTATTGGTGACGAATTCAGCGCCACGCAGTCTGGCAATTACTCGCCAACCATTGAGCACGAGTCTACTTTTGTCAACGAAGTCAGTAGACTAGTGGAGATGAAGACAGTGCTTTTCTATGACAGCGCGCTACTGCCCGCGGCGGCTAGGTTCACACCTCCGCCCGCAGACCTGACGATCGCGCCAGCCACTGTGCTTCTTCAGAAAGGTGGCTCCAGAGTCCGCTTGGTAAGCGACTGGAGCGCGCCTTCTTGCGGCTTGGGCCAGTCGCTCTTCTCCACGCCAGTAGATTACTCTACCTGGTGGGACCTTTTTTTGCTGCTCCGCCCGGGAGCCTTCGTATCTGGCTTAGATTTGGAGGATTGTTTCCCGCGCTGGTTGATACATCCTGCGCACAGGCGATTTTTCGGCTTTGACCTCCCACCCATAGAGATGAAGGCCTCGCGTCTCTTTCTCCCCTTCGGAATCGCCCCCGCACCGGGTGAAAACGACTGCAATGCCAAGGAGCTTATCCGCGTATGTCACTCCGCTGGTATCAGGTCCCATGTGTTAGACTATGTTGAAGACATTCGGCCCATCCTTGCCGGTAGCGAATGTCTGTCGGAAGACGCCACCTACCAGCAAAGATCTGGGCCGGCAGTTCTTCCTTCTGACTTTACTCGGCTGTAAATTACACGACAAAGCAGGGAAGCGCGCCCCTGCGTCGCGCGTTTTCCCGTGGCTGGGTTTCGAATGCGACACCTCGCAGATGTGCACTCGCATCGAGGAGAGCCGCAGGCTCGACTATATTCGGCACATCGGCAATTTTTTGGCGGAATATGAAGCATGGCGTTCGTGTTACGTGCGTGATTTGACTCAAGGGCAAGCGTGGCTCTTGTGCTTTCGTTATCAACCGCGGCCCATTGGCGGCCATGCAAGACGATATCTCGACTGCCGGCGCTCCTAAGCAGTGGCAAACCAACAAACGCCGCAACCTTGCCGCCACGCTTTCCGCTGCGATGTTGCGCGAAGTATCATGGTGGCGCGCAACGTTAGCGAACGTCCCGTCTTCTCCTCTTTTCTTCAACGGTGATCGCTGTTTTCTTTGGCGCGAGGAAGTACCTACTAACCTTCGGTGACCAATTTTTGCGAACAATCCCAGGCGGCATTATCCTTGTTATTCATGGCGATGCTGCAACCTCTGTCGGCACTGGTTGGGGTGGAACGGTCAACGGTTGGTGCTACCAGGGAACTTTCCCGCCTGAGTGGGCGACGTGTTCCATCAACGCGAGAGAGGCAATTACTCCGCTCCTTCTCCTCCAGGCCTACTGCGCCGACGGATACTCGTGCGGCAGCAAGTTGGTCATGTATTATACCGACAACCCAGCCGCCAAGCGTGCTTGCGACAAAGGCTCCAACTCGTCGGCGGCTATGCGCCGCGCTTCCTTCTTCATCAGGTCACTCGTCGTGGGAAACTGCTGCGAGCTTGTCGCAGGAATGATTTTTGGTGCAGAAAACCCCATCGCCGACGCCTTGCCTCGTTTCGACGATATTGCGTCATCCATGAAGGACGACACCCCAGAACGTTACCTCTGCCCGAGGTGTTGGAACATCGTCAGCGCTAACTTTCCAGAGATTGACACAGTGCGTCGTCGGGCGATCGTTTTCCTTCTCCCGCGCTTGGCTTCTCGTTCACTACGAAGAGCACACCTTTCCAGAACACCGAGCACATTCTGAATCGCCGGACCTGGTGGCTCCCTCCTACTACACTAGCCTATCCAGTCTTGGAGTACCTTGACAAGTTCGCCACGAGCGTACCGCTGGCGCAAAGGCCACGGCTTGGAGTTCTCGCTCCAGCACTCAGTGGCCAACTTTTGCCACTTTGTTCGCAACTGGTACGCGGCCCAACTTTTAGGAAGGGTTCTAAAATTTTCCGTCTTGGCGATAACCGCAACGAATTCGAAGCAGATACAGAGCGCATTGCTTTTTCGCCAGTCAAACAATCTGATTGGGACAACAATTACGCACCAAGTGTAGCACTCTTACCGCAGATGGGGCTACTATTTCGAAGCTCACGCTTCAGAGTAGCAGCCAACCCTCGCGATAAAGTAGTACTAGGCGGCATTGCGTTCGCGACTGAAGGCGCAATCTTACGCGTGTGCTGTTGCGTGCCCACTGAACCAAAAGGCATCGCGCGCGACATCTATCGCCAGCATCCATACGCGCCTCGTTACAAGGAGCCCCCTTCTTCCAAGCCCATGGGTGACTTCGAGCACATCGGACAAATCGTCAGCATCTACTCGATGCACTACAAGGGGCCTCCTGCCATCCGCAACCACTCAACTGCTATCGATGCGGCTGCTTCGCGCCTTCATCGCTTCAAGTCATGCACGGAGCGCATGCCATTACATCTTGCACGCACACAAGGCACGTCTGTGGCCGTACCGTTGGAAGTTGGTGTTGGTCGATGCATGTGGTGGGGAAATCTGTGATCACGCCATCGCTCTAGATCGCTTTGCGTGAAGCTGTGACAAGTGAGACTTTATATTCGCTGGGAGTTCTCCAAGCATAGCCTCTAGCAGGTTACTGCTTGATCAGACTCCTTTTCTCGCGGCTCAAGCTCTCCGGTCGAACTACAGTCGAAACATAGGCAATTCGCGACCTAATAGGATGGCTAGTTCATAAATTGCCGGGGGGCTTGTCAACATACTGACGCACGTCTGTGACTTTATGGCGTATATTCATGACTTCGTCGTTAGACTTTAATTATCACCTGTGCAACTTAAGTCAAACTTTCGCAGCTAGTGATTACTAATTTGCCGCACCCCCCGCCCGTTGTTGCGTAAATTATCTTAGCATGCGAAAGGTTCTAACTAGTTTTACTCTGTGACAAGGCTAGCCATACTCGTACAGGGGACGCGTCTAGATCTAGGCCAGACCCTACCCGGGTCGTATTCTAGAATCGTGACTAGGTCGGCCTCGCCTCCGCCGCACTGTAGAACCGTCTACAGTTTGGGGCGATTACTCGGCATCTAGAGATCGCCCTAGAGGTCGTGGAGTGAGTATCTACCAGACTAGAGAGCTCAGGAGAGAGCAAGGGCCATCCCATTCCAAATGGTGCCAGAATCCAAATGGTGCCAAAGTAGAAAAGTCCCCAGATCTGTAACAGGAGCCCCAGACCTTTATTGAGAAAGACCTATCGAAATAGTACAAGAATAGTCGCTATCTTATCGAACAAAAGGGAGGCGCGAGATCGCTCCACTATGTCGCATTCGTTTGATCTTACAAGGAGACTGCGTCTGATCTCTCGCCTACTCGCTCGATAGGATGCCATGGCTCAAAGGTCGACACTTGACTCATTAAATATCTTTCGGAGATGACTGAGCACACAAGTGGAGCACGACTTCGGGCCATACGCTATGCGAGTAGAAGGGTTTCGGGCTGATCATTTAAGAAAAAGGGCTACCTATTTTGTCCTCGTCATTAAGCATTTGCTCGAGAGACTTCTTCGCATTGATCAAGACGGACGGAGACAGGAAATGTCGCGTAGTCATCCGCTTAGGGCGTTTGACTTCACAGGCCGACTGTGTATTGGGGTACCCAGTCACAATCCATAAGTGCGCTTGGCTTCGCATCGTTTGCCTTCGCATCTGTTTGAACCATTTGGCTTCGCACTTGTTTGAACCATTTGGCTTCGCATTTGTTTGAACCATTTGGCTTCGCATCTGTTTGAATCGTTTGACTTCGCATCTGTTTGAATCATTTGACTTCGCATGTGTTTGAATCATTTGACTTCGCATGTGTTTGAATCATTTGGGTTCGCATTTGGTTGGTTCTGTATTGGGGTGTCCAGCCACAATCCATAATTACATATAAGGGGCTACGCGTTTTATCCTCGTCGTTCGTATTGATCAAGACGTTTCAAGATTTCAGGTTGAGCAAGGTACTGCATTCAGTCGCCCGCCTATAGCGTTTGACTTCGCATCTGTGTCGATTGTGTATTGGATAATCCAGCCGCAGCCCGGCAGTGCATTCATTTGCGACATTTGTCGGGCGAGAAACTTTGGAGATACCTTTGCGCGAGATTTGTTGCGGTTGAATATTTGTGCCGGAAAGAGCCCATATTTTATAAGGCGCGAGATGCGCACCGCTCTAGGTCGTGTTGCCTATTAGGGACCCGCCCCCGTCTTAGTTTGTTTATTTAAGTTGTGTGTTCTTAATTGGTTCAAGTGGTGGAGAACGATGCCGGCAACTAGTGCCGTATCTAGATTAGTGACGTAGTTAGAGTAACACTGGGTCTGGGCATAGTGCTTGCATTACGGAAGCCCTAAACTTTACCGTTGTATTACATGACTTGACACGCGTTGGGTGTGAGTCTAGCCAGCTCACCCCGTCGATTGTAATACATACCTAGCGCGTTCTGGTGTGATAGAGTTTGTCCAGGCGTCTTGGCGGACAAGCGGGCATCTCGAAGCACAATGCGTAAGGCTTTCGCCCTTTCTATGATCGATTGCGATCGATATGATTTATTTGGCGACTTATAGTCCCTGCCCAGGGGTGCTGTCTGTTCTTGGCATAGTTTGCATTTACGTGGATTATTTGCATTCATCTTCTCGGGCCGCCTCTAATATATATTTGGCGATATATTTTGGGTTACCGTGGCAGCTTATCGCTTCTGTTTAGGGATGCTATCTGTATGCTCTTGGCATAGTTTGCGTCTATGTGTATTATTATTATTAGTTGCCGTTATATATTTTAGGCGCCGGGCACCACACACGCACCCACACCAAACACCCACCCCAGGGGGGAACTGACTGCAAGGCCGGACGTGGTGACCCCTACGACCGAGGTGACGCGGGTGCGCTGTCATGGTGTGGGAGTGTCGGCGCCCCTTGCTTGTTGCCGATTTTTGTGGTCGGTCTCCCTCGGTCGGTCCGTTAGTGGCAGGCTTG
Source organism: Amoebophrya sp. A25 (assembly GCA_905178165.1). Classification (NCBI taxonomy): domain Eukaryota; class Dinophyceae; order Syndiniales; family Amoebophryaceae; genus Amoebophrya; species Amoebophrya sp. A25. The sequence continues at coordinate 593,297 of CAJINU010000056.1, forward strand.
GGGATTATGAGCAAAGCCCAACGAAGTTGGGGGGTTGGCTATGTTCCAGCCCCACAGAGGAGAAACCAACCCAGCGACGGGCCCACAGGATCGAGATGAGTGACGCAGGGCCCTGCCCGATGGTTGGCCGCCGACCTCTGGGGGCCAACTACCTCCGGCGCCGTCTATCTCTTTCGCAAGTTCCGCACGCAGATAAAGCGCGTCAACAACCAGGAAAATCCCGGAGAAAGTGCCCCCGTGTGGGTTCTTTGTGGTAATTTTGGAAGCCTCAAAGAACTGCTACCGGCCGAACGGAATCCACAGGGCAGACGAAGAGCCCGAAAAGGCCGACAAAAGTGACGGCGGGCCAAATTCCTGAACGATTTCGGAAACGAATAGGAAACGAGTGAGAGGCTTAGGAACCTCGAGGGGGTTCTTTCTAACGGATGCGTCCAGGACACGGACTCCGTCCGACAGTACCAACGACAGCAGCAGGATAAGCCCGCCGGTGGGAAACGTTGAGTAGGCTTTGGTAGTAATGCGGTGGAGCAGTGGCAGTGATTCCCTCTCCAAGAGTTTCTTCCCGCGGCAGCTCAGTTGCATCGATCTCGTCCGCGGTGATGAACGCCGCGCGCGGTGTGCTCCATTTCAATTCTGACGACCGGGGCAAGGCTTCTGGCTGTGTTCGCAGCTGGCTCATTCCTCGCCTGTCGTATGGTGTGAAGGCTGGCGCCCTTGTTGTCGTTTTTGGCACTGAGTTCCGCGAGCGTGTTCGCCTGCTCGAAGCTATCCCAGTCGACAACGCCACCCGGCCGAAGCTTGGCAAGCAAGTGCGCGACGCAGTGGCCGTGTGTTTATCATGGGGCCAGGCCTTGGGGGTCTTCCTTGCAGCGCGCTGGCGTGCGTAAGAACCTGGCAGGCCTCTACGACGCCACCCCGCTGCGCGTCCGCCGTGTGTGATGAAGGGACACCGCCACGCCGACTATGTCAAGCATTGTCCGCGCTAGAGAAAAGCGCAGCAGGCCGCGCAACGTCGTCGACATCAACATCGGCCAGCCTTGAGTTGACGCAGCAAACGTGAGCGCGGCCGCGTCGTTGCTTGAGAACCATGGCAGGACGAGACGGCGCGGCCCCCGCCTTGGGTCAGCAGGATGCGCAGTCGCTTGAAAGCACATTCAACTGCGCAGCGTCTGGCGGCGCTGGTGGCGTCTCCAGTCTTGGAACCTTCGGCAGCATGGTCGACGAGCCGGACAGCGTGGGCGGTGAGCAACGTGCGCCAGCATCTTCCCTGACTGTTCTGCATCCGGTTGCTCCGTCTTCGTCGAGCAAGAGTGTGCTGGCTGCTTTGCCAAAGGGGTCCGCCTCGGTTGCTTCCACTGTTGCGGCATCTCGGCCAACTCTTGGCACGGTTGCAGCGCCTCGCCCTACTTCTACATCGACATCTTCGACGGCCGCTCCGACCTCGTCTCCGGCAGTTCAGCTTGCTGCTGTTTCCTCGTCTTCTGCAGCCGAAGCGGGTGGATCCTCTTCAGCGTTTTCTTCGCTTGGTGCTCTGTCGGAGCTAGGTGCGTCAAGTGCAGGGTCAGCCTCTGCTGGTGTGGTCTGGAAGGTGTGCAAGCCAGCCCGCCTTGCGCAACACACTACCACCGCCGGCGAGCGGATCTGCGGGACGTGTCGACCTTTCGTCGACCGGTGGGCCAACGCGTTAACCCCGGAGCAGGTCCAAGCGGTTGCACAGCTGCCGAACGCGAAAAGGCTCGTGGGTGGTGAACTTGCGCTCCCGGAGCTGCTGCGAAGGGATGCCAAGCACAAAAAGAGGCGCGTGGAGGTCCCGCGAAAGATTACGCTGGGGATGGCTTTTGAGCTGTGGCCCATCGTTAAAAGAAAGCAGGAAGAACGTGACGCAGCGGCCTGGCAAGAGGCAAAAGACAAAGCCACAAAAAAGCGAAGGCAGTAGGCTCGCTGTCGCCTTTCCTCTGACTCGTTGGAGCAGCGTAGTTACTATAGATATCTCAGATTTTTACTCTCAGGCCTTCTCCTTTCTTATAATTTAGGGCTGCTTACTTTTTATAGATGCCTTCTCCTTCCTTTCCCCCCTTTTGCGCTTGACCAATGAGCCGGCGCCGGCCCTAGAGTGGTCAAGCGAGTGCACAAAAGCGGGAGCAGAGCACTTCTTTGAGGCACGCACAGGCTTACGCCGCCGATGATGAGAAGGCCTCTAAGGCTGACAGGAGCTTATCTGGCGCGTAGCTTAAATTGTCTACGGCTGATTAAAGTGACACGAATAGAACCGAAGTAGTATCAGCAAACTTTTCCACCCACAAATCCCAACACCAAAACAGCAGGCATAGCGGTATACACAGGTGCGGAAATGGAGAGCCAGTAGCTGGACTACGTCTAGACCTCATGCGCTACGGGGTTAGAGATCTAATGTGCCCCCAATTCTCCGGCTTTTTTCTCATCTAGTCCAAGACGGTAAAAGTAATCAGCAACACTCTGACAGCAAGGAGCTACAACTGTCACGCCAAGAAAGTAGAAGCATCTCGCTAGCATCTAGGAACTGCAAGGAACTGCAACACTTTGACAGCAAGGAGCTACAGCCGTCACGTTTGGCACTGAGGAACTGCAGCGGACACTTTTCGGCATGTATGAACCTGCTCGATTGTGTGAACCTGCTCAGCCTGTTAAGGTTCAAGATCAAGACTCTGCGCGCCTCTGTTGTCCGGCCAAAATAAAAGAGCCATCTGCTAAAAGTAAGACCAAGACTCTGCGCGCCTCTGTTGTCTGGCCAAAAAGATCCATCTGCTAAAAGTAAGGCCAAGACTTTGCGCGCCTCTGTTGTCTGGCCAAAAGGGTCCAGCTGCTAAAAGTGAGATCAAGACTGTGCGCGCCTCTATTGTCTGGCCAAGGCGACCCATCTGCTAAAAGTAAGGCCAAGACTTTGCGCGCCTCTGTTGTCGGTCCGGCCAAAATGATCCATCTGCTAAATAAGTAAGGTCAAGACTTTGCGCGCCTCTGTTGTCTGGCCAAGAAGATCCATCTGTTAAAGTAGGGCCAAGACTCTGCGCGCCTCTGTTGTCCGGCCCAAGACGGTCCATCTGCTAAAAGTGAGACCAAGACTCACTTTGCGCGCCTCTGGCTCTGTTGCCCGGCCAAAAGGATCCAGCTGCTACAAGGTCAAGTCTTTGCGCGCCTCTGTTGCGTGGCCAAAGTAGACGCTTCATCTCTTGGAAGGTCAATGCTTTGCGTGCCTCTGTTGCGTGGCCAAGGTGGGCGCTTCATCTGTTGGAAGATCAAGACTCTGCGCGCCTCTGTGCTCGAGATCTCTTGCATGTGAGGAAAGGATCTGCTTCCCCAATCCTGGGCCGTCCCCGCTCCCCGAGTAGAATGAGAATAAGAGTCGAGAGAGGTAAATGAGCAGGCAGGCGACGCAGATGCGAACGCAGAGCAAGACGGCTGGCGTGTGTTCTGGCCTTGCGGAGCCGTGCGCGGAGCTTGCTGCTGGAACTCTCTAAGGCGGCGGCGGTGCTGCGGCAATTCTACAACCCGGGGAAGAGTGAGGAGCTTCTGAACAGATCGAAACTGAAGCCCCACCGGAAGGGTGCAGACCTAGCGAAACTACACGCAGGGGAGCAGGAGGAGTGGCGTCCAATCTACTGCCCAGCGTATCGCAAACAGCTGGGGGGCGTCTCGTCTCTTGTGGGTTCTTTGGGCTGCAGGCAATGGCCCAGCGGTGTCATACAAGGCAACGGGAGAAACCGCGGCGCCAAGTAAAGCACTGGGACCAGATTCGCGTGCGCTCGTCACTCAGGGAGCGGCGTGCCTCGGCTGTCGATGTGGCTTCTTTTTGGCGGGGGGGGACTCTACTGCGCAGAAATTGTTGGCGAGCAACCTGATACGGGCCGGCTTTGGGTTTGTGCTGTCTATGAAGTTAAGCGCGCGCGCGGGTGAGGAGACTAACTCGCGCCAGGGCGCCTCCTGCACCTTTATGGATGTGAGAACGAACCATGAAGGCGGCGCCCCGAAGTCGCACACTTACAGCGCGGCAAGAGGGTGGAGACTAGTGGGAAGCCCTTACGCCAAACACTAGCGCAGTTCGTGGGAGGGTGCTTGTGTGTGTGCATATTCGCGGCTTGGCAGCTATCTCGCTTCCTTCATTTTCTTGCGGCATCTTCATGCTTGGCATTCGTGTAGCCTCTGCGGGCTCTCTCTGGCAGGCTTGTCTCTTCTGAACAGTCGCGAACTTCTTGGGAGTGCGCCAATTTTGCGAACAGTTTCCGCATCGGCCTGGGCCTCCTTTAGCAGATTTTGTGAATGTTCACACGACCACACAGGACAGCGACCCAGCCTCACCGAAAGGCGGAGGGGCTAGCCCGGAGCTGTATGATGCCCGTCGTGGACTACGTGCGAAGCGTTTCGACATGAAACCCGTCGAGGCCTATAGACAGCGAGCGTTTTGACTTTTGGGTGATTACATGGCGAGGCTTTTGGCTCAAGGTCTTAGCTAGATTGCAGTAGGCTAAGAAAGTGGCCGGACGTGCTGCCCCGAAGGTTTGCGGCAATTTGTATAGATCTGCGCTCCTCGTCGGTAGTAAGTATCGGGTGCGCGCCGTTTGGAATCTGTGGCCACTCTGTAGGAATCAGTAAGCGCGCACGCATCTGAGGAAGCAAAAGAGTGAGGACCCTTCTAGCTTAACAGTAACACGATCAGCGCAGGGCGATGGGTTTGGGGCTTCTTTCTATTCCTCAGAAAAAGCAACGGGCCGCCTTGTACGTAGCGGGGCCCGCAGATCTTCCCCTATTTCTTTGCTTAGAAAGTGCCGAGTAGCATACTACCAAGGGAGCCCTACAGGAAAGAGGGGGCATAGCTTTGAAACGGTTTTGCGCGTGGTTTCGCCAAATAAAGCTAGAGCTATTATCTCCCGGGTCGTTTTTGGAAGCGAGGCGTCCATTCATATGATCCTTTCAACACATGGCGACCGCGGTTCGAAAGCAGCATACGGCTGAGGGCTGGGGAATTGTTTGCTGTACGGGTGCAGCAACTTCACGAAGCCGGATATGCGCACCTCAATTTGTCGCCCGTCGTTATCCTTTTTGCCGGTGATCTTATGGCTGGACGTAACTACTCGTCTCTCAGTCCCAGTGCATCTCTGGCGCGTTTGAGTAGTCCGCTTATCGACTTGCGGGCTGCTCGAGTTCTCTCGAGTTGCCACGAGTTGCCGAAGCGCACGCGCCTAATCTGGAGCGAGTTGCCACGGGGTTCCTCTGGGCAGCTTTCCACTTGGAAAGCGCAGCACCCCGCGGCGGTAGCGGTATGGCGGGCCACGATGCCACGGAGTTCGGAAGAAAGTCGCGGCCTGCTGTCTCCTGGCAGATCTGCCGCCTGTATTGAACAGACACGCCCCGGCCGAGCTCTTCGGGGCTTGGGCTTCGCGAAAGTGAGAAGGCGAAGCCCGGGGCCTTTTTTGTTTGAGTGGCGCGGGCCTGTGCTTTGGGGAGTGCAGCGCTTTCGCCTTTGTGTCGCTGTCTCTGCATGGTCGTGCGCTGACTCTCTGGGGTCGCAAGGGCAAGCAAGCTGATGACGAAGGGCATGGAGGGCACAGGCCGGGCGCGGGGGGTCCAGCCCCTCGCCTTTTGCCGCTTTCGGAGGCCTTCCACACCCGGCGCACGGCTGCGGCGGCGAAGCATATCGGAGGCACACCGGCAAAGGGCTTGCCCGTGCGCTTGTGCCGCGTCTGCTTCTCCAGCTGTCTCTGCATACTTGAGGGCCTGAATGGTCCACCGCAATCGCATAGTACTGGAAGGGGGCGGAGAAGGTCCCTTGTTGGGCCCCTTTTGAGGCCTTCCACCCCCGGCAGACGCCTCGGAGAGGGGTCCGGGGCTGCACGTTGCCCCCCCTGCGCTAGGGGGGGCACCGTAGCCCTGCGCCATGGATCACGCAGGAATACGACTCACCCAGTTACCCTTTTTGAGTACCGTCAAAGATGGAGATGAGTGATTATTTTTACTGGACAGCGCTAATCACCCGTCGCGTGACGCTTGGTGGGACGTAAAGCTGTTCAACTTCGCGTCTACGCTTCCAGCCAACATGCTGCTTATGAACGAACACTGTTCCGAAGTCAGAGCCTGCAGGCCCACCGAAAAGTGCCAGCATTACTTCAGCTAAGGCCCGTGTGGTAAAAATGCTGGCACTTTGAGCTCAAAACTACACGACTAGGCATGTTGGCACCCTTTCGGCAACATCGCAACGATTGTGCCCGTGGGTAGTTGTATTAGCAATTTTTAGTCAGCTTGGAGGTAGTTTTAACTTCGGAGCGGTGTGCGTTCATAGTGTTACGCGCTGCGCCTTCTTTCAGGAGCCCCTTCCTTGTTGGCGGGCCGGCTGGCTTTCGCGATCCGCGCATCAGCCTGAAAGCTGTTCCAGCTGTTCCTTGGGCGGAAGCCAGTTCCATGGTTATGAGTCGCCTTCAGCGTGAGTATAAAGATTACCCTACCAGCACTAAAATCAACAGCGTCACGATTCACGAGCATCATGATCAAGGAAACAACAGGAACAAGGCCACCAACATGACAGAAGCACCAAGACAGAGGATCGACTGGCGTCATCATTGTCACCACCATCAGGATCAGCATGAAGATCATCAAGATCAAAATCATAAGACTCTTGAGGCCTTTAGCTTGTGCAGCAACTGGGCAGTTAGATGCTGGAAATAGATGGGCGCGATCTAGTTAGCTTAAGCAGGTGAAGGGCGTCAAGCCTGAGGAATTTTTATGAAATAACAACAACAAAGCCAGCAGCTTTTTCTTCTGATTTATATCTTGTGCTTGTGCAGCTGCAGAGTGAGTGGCACTAGTCACAGGACCCGGCGACATCGCGGAGGATGATGAAGGACATCGCCCAGAACCGTAGCCATTTGGCTACCTTAAGGATTTTCTAAGTTTGGCGCTTTTTGGCTGCCCGGCTTGGAAGCACCGGGTGGCACGATGCAGGCACGGCTCAGCGATATGTTTATGGTAGGAACTGTGCGGGTGATGCTTCTGCGCGGAGAAGTTTACATCGTGTCCTGCTATGTGAAGACGATAGACCAGCTAATACAACTAGTGCGATCGAGAATAGGCGACGACGGCGACCGCGAAAAAGAAGAAGATGCTTCTCAAAAAATGTGGAGGGACGTGCAGATAGATCAAGACATAAGTTGTCCAGCAGATCCCCGCATCCGCAATACTTCGCCTCTCTATGATCTAGATCAGTATAAACTCAGAACTGGCAAACATCTTCTGCGGTGGGAACCAGTACAGCGCAATCTGAAGCTGCTCGTGATACAAGATAAGCTAGCGGCGCTGATAAGACTTTTAGTAGGTGAGACTCTGACTCAGGGCCAGGTGCAGGCGTGGAAAGAAATAGGCCTTGAACAAGATCGCCTCACGTTTATTCGCGCACAACAGGAGGAAATGGTGGCTGTCGATACTAGTACTTTATCCGTCAGCGCCTTCTTTGATCGTGTACAACAGGTGGCGAAACAAGTAAGGCCGAATAAGTGGGGGCTTTTATTTGTTGACCAGATCCCCAAGGTTGACTCGGTGCACGATGGCGACTCGACATGGTTAAGCTTTCCATCGGGTTTAGTAGTACAAGAAGGCACTACAGATAGTGCGCGCCATGCCTTATTTTTGAGGCACATAGAACTCTTGCCGCCGGCTCCAGCTACAGCTAGTGCAACAGAGCTCCAGGGCTTTGTGGCTCAATTGACCGAGGTAATGAAAAATCCGTCGGACGCCGCTGCCTTGATGAGGATGGAGATACCAGAGCCAGCGAAAAATCCTCTGCAAGCGGCTCTCCAAGATGCACACACTTTCCTTCGCGGTTCACGCCGCGACAACACCAGAGGCGTGTGGCTGAAAGTCTCTGATGTAGTAGGAGCCCATCTTCTGCTCGTGCTCGTAGGTGAAGTTGATGAGTTGTCTGCTCTGAAAGGAAATGCGCTGGGTGCCTTCATCGAGAGCAACCCCAAGGGCGAAGGTGGCGGTCCTCATGTGTCCAGCGCCAGCCATGCCCCGTCCCTGTTGGACGTTTCCCTCCTCGGCGATGTCATTCCCGTGCATGACAACTCCTTCCTCGAGACGTCGCTGACGGATGTCGTGGAGGACCCTTTTGACGAAGTAGATCAACCGCATGCACAAGAACCTTCTAGACTTTCACAAAGCGTGCCTTCGTTTCTTGTATCATCGTCTTCATCAAAAGGACCAAGAACTGATCCAAGCGCATCTTCATCTTCATCTTCCACTGCAGGAGAGGACGCAACGTCCTCCGTCACATCTTCAGACGACAGAGCAAGATCTTCAACAGCATCCACTTTGAGAGTGGTATCAAAGCATGTGCATGACGATGACGGAGGTGAGGAGGAGGACACGGCGTACTTGTCGCCGTGATTGACGTGGACAGAAAAGTAAACCTTATGGTATGACTTCTTAAGGAAATTAAATGATGGCCGCCTTTTTCCTGTTTATCTTATTGCCATTTCTACCTAGAAACCATGGCCGCTTTCTGACTGCGTTCGTAAATTTACCCAAAAGCGTCGTGGAAAAAATTGCCATCCCGGTCTGATATAGCGCTGGAAAAGTAACTATAGGTGAAACTAAATTCTACATGTAGATCTGGAACTCAAGTCCCGTCCTTCGATAAATCTTGAGTTCAACTCTAACGCACTTGTAGAGGAGGAGGGGGAGGTGCTGGTGGAGCAGCTAGGTGGAGCTGCAAACGAGGAGGAGTAAGGAGGTGGGGCAGCCAGGTGGTGGCACTACAGAGGTGGAGTAGTAGGTAGTGGAGGGGGAGGTGGAGGTGGAGCAGCCAGGTGGAGCTGCAAATGAGGAGGAGTAAGGAGGTGGAGCAGCCAGGTGGTGGCACTACAGAGGTGGAGTAGCTAGTAGGTAGTGGAGGGGGAGGTGGAGGTGGAGCAGCCAGGTGGAGCTGCAAATGAGGAGGAGTAAGGAGGTGGAGCAGCCAGGTAGTGGCACGACAGAGGTGGAGTAGTAGGTAGTGGAGTGGAGGGGGAGGTGGAACAGCCAGGTGGAGCTGCAAATGAGAAGGGGTGAGGAGGTGGAGCAGCCAGGTGGTGGCACTACAGAGGTGGAGTAGTAGGTAGTGGAGTGGACGTGGAGGGGGTGGTGGAGCAGCCAGGTGGAGCTGCAAATGAGGAGGAGTAAGGAGGTGGAGCAGCCAGGTGGAGCTGCAAATAAGGAGGAGTGAGGAGGTGGAGCACCCAGCTGGTCGGTGCTGCACTAGAGGCGCTAGGTAATGAGTATGACAGAGTAGTTTATAGCACGCATGGAGTAGCATGGAGTGTATGGAGCGCAGAGCTTTAAGGGGTGCAAGAAGCTTCCCCTTTAGCTCCATGCTACTCCATGTGATCCATGCACTCCATGCCATGCGAGCTGTGAAACCTTATAAATTGCCCTGGTATGAGTTATCAGTGTCGTGCGGTTAGGATTTAAGCTGGTTTTCGGGAGTGCAGTACATGGCACTAGAGAACAGCCGTCATCGTCTACGTTGATCACATCATCATCAGACAAGAGAGGACCTCGTCTTCTACTTGTTACCTTACTTCGCCGGAAAGAGAAAGATGAGTAGTGGAAGCAGTGACTGATTCTTTTTTTGACCATGGTGTAGATTTACTACGATGAAGATCGACAAAGTGGTCGGAGGACTAAAAGCTGCTATGGTCTGAGCGAGCAGATTCATGGGAGAGAAGTATTATACACATTATCGATACTTGTTACGAGTTGTCTTATGTTTTTGAATTTGTCGGATTGATTCATAACCTTTAATCCACGATAGTCTTTTTTTTTGCACGGAACCACTCGAGCAAGACAACTACTCAAATCACAGGTTTACCCGACTGCAAGCCAAAAATGTATGGGTGCTGATGTAGTCGACGATATTAGCACTTGTTCACCACTTGAGGAGGTTTTTTTCTAGCAGGATTTCAACGAAAGAACCAACTGGCGATCAGAGGCTTCTCTGAAAAGCCAGAGTTGGGGGTGGACAAAGTTCGGCGATCGATGTGGTACCTAAATAATTGTGTGCATTTTTTGCTTACTTTGAGTTGTACTTGCTACTTACCCATGATTTAGTTCTAGTTGGCACAGGCCAATAAATGCTTTTGTTCTTAATTTTTCAACCCCTGAACTGTATGCTTCATTCTAAAAACTCAGAAATTGTTGTCCTCTGATTAGAAAAATGATGCCCTCACGTTATCTCTAACAGGTTTTCCTTGAGAGGCAACTGCTGTTAGCACGAATCCACAACAGCTGCAGAGTACAAGATGCTTATCTTCGTCGGTTTTGGTCTTGCGTGCGTGCAGCAAACGATGCCGGATTTTCCCTTTTCATGGTTTTTGAGTTTTTGCCTTTTCGTTTGACGAAGATGCGTGTTTGTTTATAATTAGTACTGCCGTTGTTCCGTTCATCAACAATTCCAACAAATCTCAATGTTTTTCTTTTTCAGACTGTTAAAGACCTTGGCCGTGGCTAAGAAGTGAAATATATCAAGTTGCAAATATCACCCGTGTGAACTTTTCATCAGATTCCAGTTAAGGACCCGTCTCATTAATCATTGAGTCAACAACTCCCTCGGGGATACTTAGAAGACCGATGATCTACTGAGAAGAAGAGCTACAACTCTAGGCAAACTCACTATTCCCGTGGTCAGTGCAAAATGATAAGACCTCTGGGTCACTGAGGAGTAGGCTTTGAGTCTACGAGAGTAGTTCGTACCCGCTTACGTGCCATAAATCAAGGGTGTAATAATGAGACACTGAGAAATGTAAGCGGCTTCCAGTGGCAGTCGTTTCGTCCGAGTATAATAGAGCTTCAATTCCGAAAATACACAAAGAAAAAATCGCTATGTTCTATTGTAGTTTCGCTGATGTAAGCGCGCTAGTGAAAGCCTATTCTGAATCCAATAGCTCAGCAATATTGATAGTACTTCTTGACCACAGCAGCTCAACTTGCACAATAATTAGAATCAAGTAGTAGTCGTAGTCCTAGGGTAGAAGTATTTCGCACTCGTGGCTTGTTTATTTTTTTCTTCATTCACTTCACTTACAACTTAACTACAACCTCGCTAATTGATATCTGACGTTCGCAAACTTTGAACTAACAGCAATTTTGATTTTCATTTTTGTTTCGTCACATTTGAGTATGATACCTAAACCTACTGACTTCGGTTTATAGACAATTACAACTTCAGCTCGATGCGTCAAACAGTATTCATGTTATCTTGTACAATCAGTCTATCCTTCGAATTCAATATCTTCAACCTTGATCTTACAAATTATTTACTTGTAAAAATGGTACAGCCCATACTTCTAGTCGACGTACGTATTTCATCTTTCACGACTGACTAGAACTACAAGAAAGTAAGAGCTCTTGTTACACACGCACATACTCCGGCTCCTCAACTCTAGTAGTAGTATGCCCTTCATAGTATAAGTATTCTTCGTCTGTCATAGAAGTAAAACTAACACTAAGTAGGGTAGAAGAGCGTGGTCAGGACCTTGCTTGTCATAGCCACACGGAGACGTGGTGCTGGTGTTCATGGTGGATAAGAATTCAAATCATCCATGATAGAGAATAACAAGCGCGTGACCACCTCCTATTCAACACCATGACGGACTTGTACAGTTCCCCCATTTTTACCACTCATTCATCATGATCATTTCCCTGGACTAACAAGGACACTCCCTTCGCATCAAGAGCAACGTGTACAGTTCATTGTCACCAAAATGTACTCAGTATGATGTAATGCGGATAATGACGTGCGTGGTCATAATGTCATACGAGGACCTTTTCAAGATCGTCACAGGAGAGGTAATTCTTCGGAATGTAAGAAAAGAACAATTATCAATACGTCACATGAAGATTGACGGCGAAGCTTGATAGTGAACGTCGTGAAGCGAATATGCATACCTGGTGGAGGATTGTGCGATACAGGACCGATGATCTAGCAGGCTTGTGATGTACTTCTTATCGAAGTGTTGATCAAGTATATGCCAAGATCTCAAGCCGAGGAGTCTTCGGGTGATAATTAGGAATGGGAGCACGAGTGTCGTGAGAATGAGTGCAGTCCTGGTGCGTGTTGTCAGTTGAAGAGAGTGCTGCTGGGAGAAGAGTAGTTTTATTACAGAGACTGCCTAAGGTTGATCATTTCCGATCAAGAAACAGGACATGACGATGATGGCCTAGTTTCAGTATAAGTATACTTTATGGAAGAGAGGCGAATAGGAATACCAAGAATCTTTTGGTGACTCACGTTGAAAATGTAGTGGTAAATCCGACATGTAGATCCTCTACGAGTGTTGCTTTCGCAGGAGGTTGCTTCCACAGTAAAGAAGATGACGGAGGTTGCTTTCGCAGGAGGAGCAGTGTCGGGTAGTTCTCAGCAGCCTTTGCTTTTGTTACGGCTACTCCTGTTTCAAGCTACTCTTAAGTTTACTCCTGCACCACTTAATACTGCCAACTACAGTAAAGACAAGCTCAAGTACGTAACGTAATATATAAATATATTGGCAAGCCCGTTGAGGGGTGTGGCCCTCAGAGACCACCCCTCAAATCATCGGAAACATCTGCTACCGAAATCACTCCCATAACTTCCTTCTTTATCCCGTCCTCTAGTGTGGCTACCGCTAAAGCATGTCCTTAACTACAACACGATCCCTTGTATGATGCCACTTAAACTTATTGAGAACGAAGATATGAGAATGTTGTTCGTAGCTAAGAAGGCGAAGAGGGGACGACATTCCCATATTGGCATTCTCAATGGGTGGAAAACATTCATCCCTGTCTCTTCTTCTAGATGAAAAGATGGAGCCAACCATTCCACCACTTGACTATTACTACGACGGTAGGGCTCGATGGGATCTTCTTCTAATTGAATACGCTACTGCTCTAGGATTCTTCTTCTACTTGAAAAAATGACCTTTCCAAGGATACTATTTAAATCACTCCCAAGGAGGTTCTTCTTCTTCTCAGCAGAAGTTCTTGAAAAGAAGAAGCTCACCTAGCTAGGAGGATGCCACACCTCTAACAATGGGGCGTTGGTTCCAATACCTTCGGAAGACGCATCCCGAATTCGAAGACGTCCGGTCGAAGATTTTCAACTTCTTCGCTGAAAAGTTATGCTGTTGTCTTTACTAGTACTAAGATAGAGTAAGAGAGAGCGGGTTCTTTCTGGTAAAATAGAGTAAGAGAGAACGGGTTCTTGCAAAGAGCGGGCTCTTGCAATCAAGAGCGGGCTCTTGCAGTAATGAGCGGGCTCTTGCAAAGAGCGACTTGCAATTGCAAGGAGCGACTTGCCAAGAATGACTACTAGCTACATGAGTTTATTTTTCCTGGTTGCTCTTGCTTGTAGTCAATGTCCTCAGAGTCATGATAGTACATCAACTACTTGTTACTTCAACTACACCATGATAGATAGAGAAGATAGCACACCAACTATTTGCTACTTCAACACCGTGTAGCTCTAGCTGTAGGGTAACAAAAAAGATACCACGCCGTGTTGTAGCAGGGTATCAAAAAAACATACCAACAAGAGCAAGGGCTTTATGCTCATAGTCTGTGGTGGTGGAAGAAGATGATGGTGGAAAATGAGAGGAGATGAAAAAACGTAGCACAAGTGTCGAGAAAATATATTCTGTACTAGATTTGGACTCATTTTCACAATGTTCATACCAAGTTCAAGCTCATGCCCGTCTTCCTTAAATGGGTAACGGGAGGCAGAGTGCTGCCAAATTACCACAAGGCGCCACTGCGTGGCGCGAGAGTGGTGAGCACATCCCCCCGCTCTGTTGAGCGTGATGCGAGAGAGATCTTCCGTAGAGATGAGCTCATCCGTGCCTTCTGTTGAGCATGGCGCGCACTGGCCGCGGCGCGCGAGAGATCTTCAGTTGAGCATGACCCGCGAGAAGTGGGGCAATCCCTCCCTTCTGTTGCGTTTGCCGCGCGCGAGCTGAGTGCAGACTCTCTATCTGTTTAGTGGGGCTCCCCTACTGTCTTGACACACTGACAAGGTTGCGCAGGTAGAGACACTCCGGTCCGCGGTGACTCTCTGTGGCGAGGGAACTGGTCAGGTCCTTTGAGCGGCTTTTCTTAGCTGTAGAGCACTCAGCCGCGAAGTAAAGCGTCTGCTCCTCCAAAGCTCCGCGCTCCTCAGTCCCTCGGATCCTGACTCGCTTCCGCCTTGGCACCTCTTCACCGCCATCATCCTCGACTTGGTCGCCTTCGAACGGCGCGCCTTTCGCGAGTCTCGCACAGACTCCCGCAGTTGCACTAGCGCTGCATCCTTAAGCCGGCCCTCTGCGTGACGTGAGGCGTAGCCTTCCGTCTTGGCCCGGATGCCGCGCCCTTTTGGTCCCTGTTGGGTCGCGACTGTCCTGGGCGGGCTGGCCGCTGCATCGCGTTCCCGTGTTATGGCTACGAATCTCGACCATACTAACACCGGCGGACTGATCGGGCCCCGCGTATGACTCTCGGGCTGCATGATGTTGGAGCACCGCCAGGCGTCCTATAGTAACTAACTAACTAGCTCAAGCTCATACTGTTCTGTAGATGATCGAAGCGAGGTTGTCGATCCACGCCACAAGTGGCTACTCACCAGGGGCGACACCCAGTGGAATAAGAGGTGAAAACGAAGAAGCCGCTGGCTTGGACGATTAAGGGGATGCTGCTTCTTTACTAGGACATGATGACTCTCGTGGATTCTAGAACAATCCTGGCGATTGTCAAAGAATCAACTCTGGCTCAGGTTTAGGAATTTGTTGCGAATAAGACGAGTTCAATTGTTGCACCATGAAAGAAGAAGATCAAACAAGAAAGCCAAGGCATTGAATTGGCAAGATGTTCGAAGTATGTGAATGCAAAACCCTGCAAGTTTCTGAGCATGATGAAGCGCAAAAGCGAGCGAGACAGCTGACACCTGAAGAGTAACAGCATGAGCATCCAACTAATGCCGTGCCATTTACCACCTTGGACATGAATACCAAAAGCGTTGATTGAACAGCTTAGGCCTTGAGTCAGTGGCATGAAGTTTGGTAAGTTTGTGCACAACGTTGAGGAACCAACAAGCAAAGAAGTAAGAACCCAAGAACTTGCAACCGCTGCAGGCTGATTCTCGTCCCACAGCAAAGCTGTGCTCGTGTCTTCGTTCGTTCTCCGCGTAATTCTGTTTCGACAGAGTTATGGGCCCAAATCCGTAGAGTCTTGGGCCCATTAATTTGTCTGGCTTCCTTTGCTATTCGATTCTGATTCGGGGTGGGGACTGCTAGCGAACAAGCAGCAGCAGGAGGAGGCGCCGCCTTGTCGAAAAAGCAGCGAAAGAAGCGCGACGAGAAAGATGCTCAACCACAGGCGAGCGCTAGTAGTGGCGTGGCAACTTCTTCAACAAGTGCCGCTGGCGAAGCAACTAGTGACAAGCAAGAAGATGCAGATCCAGCACATGACACCGAGCCAGTTACAGCAGCCGCATCCGAAATCGTGGATGTTTAGAAGGGGCCAGCAACAGGCGCCCCAGTGTTCGAAGACAAGAAGGCCAGTGACGATCTTCATCAGAGTGGCCAAGTGTTCCCTAGCGAAGCAGGCGCGTTAGAGCCTGCTACTAAGAAAAACAAGAAGAAGAAAGATGCTGAGGTAGACCTTCCAGACCTACTTTCAACATCTGAAGACATGTCCGTCGACGAAAGTTCATCATCCGACTCGGACTCTGATGGTGAAAGTTCTAGCCCATCATCTGACGAAGATTCATCATCTGCCTCCGAATCAGAAGAAGGCGACGAGGATCCGAAGAAGAGCCCGAAAGGCAAGAAGAACAAGAAGAAGAGCAAGAAGGTTAAGGAGTCATCTCCATCTCACAAGGAGGCGCTCATATCCGCCAAGATCTTGAAGCAACTCACGAAGAGAACGGCCAAGAAGAAAAGCCACAAGAAGAAGAGCGAGAGTGCATCTTCTAGCAACAAGGATAACAACATGAGCAAGATTCCACCGCACAAATCATCCGCGCCATCATTCGGGCGATACTTAGCACGAGCAGCCAAGAAGTGCCACGCTTCCAAAGTCTTAGACTGTATCGAGGGCAAGATCGAAGTAGCGGACATTCTCCAAAAATATACGGAGACCAAGGAGCGAGCAGAGGGCACTTGTATACGATCACACAAAGACAAGCTGACGAAGGTCGTCTATCTCTACCGTACGTAGTGAGAACAAGTCAGAGGAGATGCAACGCACGGACCTCGAAGGGACAAAACAAGGCAGAAACGAGCGACCATCTGCGCGGTTCAAGAGGTTTCAAGGGGCGCAGTGCGTAATGCAGCCTGGTGTGATCAGTGGCGCCGAGCTTTGTCGTATGGCTCAGCGCCAAACTTGTGGCGTAGCAAAGTCGACGATCATCCAAGACAATCCATCTTCAGGGTCGAAATTGGCTGAAGCGGTTAGTAAAGCAGAGAAGCTGTCCACAGGAGAGCCTCCGGCAGCATCTGGCACCGCGTTAGATGTCAACGGTCACAGTTTGCATTCGAACTTCGCGCCTTCTAGTGCGTATTTTAGTGGTGGCAAAAATCAGCAGCCATATCAGCAGAAAGGTGGCAAGTCGAGCAAGAACCACCATAGCAACAAGGGCGGAAAAGGCAAGGAGCCTCGCACATGTCACATTTGCCAAAAGTCAGGCCATATTTCGATCGACGGCAGGTGGAATCCGAATTCTCAAAATTATGCCGGTGCTCAGTGGAATGGTGGCAAAGGTGGAAATCAGCACAATCAGCACCCACCTAGCAACCACCTCCAGCAACCAGCGTTCTGGAATCAGCCGCGCCAAAGTCCCGCTATGATGAATGTGAACCCGCCCCAAGTGTTCTATGCACATCAGCAGCAGCAACATCATCAAAGTGCTCAACAACAGCAACAGGCGCAGCAACCTGTAGCACAGCAACAAGGTCACCAGCAGCAGCATGCTAACTATGTGAACCAGAGTGAAGCATATGACTGGGGTCAGCATGTGAGTGCCAATATGGGATCAGGACAGCAGTCCTTCAGTGGTCTCGTCTTCGAGTCTACGTCAGACAACCCACTGGCAACGCCTAGCACTACTACGCCGCTAGCTGGTAGCGCTTTCAACGTGAACGACAGCAGAACGCCCGCAACTACGACCGAAAACGGCACGCAACTTCGATGGTCGTGCATCATCGATTCAGGCGCGAGTAAGCACATGTGTGGCGATTCTAGCTTGTTGCTTGACAAAGCGTTCGAGCTTCGACAGTTTCAAACAGCTGGCGTGGATCCGGTTGAATCTCGCCAAAAGGGATCGATGCGTGGGCTGTGTTTCAAGTTTTCGAACGTTTGCCACGTGCCATCGTTGGGACCAAAGATCTTGGTCAGCGTTTCGCTATGCCTCACGAATGGGATTCCGATTGATCTTACGCACAATAAGTTCGTGGATAGCTATCGGATGGAGATAAGGGAAGGCGTGCTACAGGTACGGCCGCCGTTCTACCCGACAAGTGAGACGCGGGATACTGTCTTGGTCACAACCGCGGCCGAATTCCTGGAGAATCTCTGGCGCTTATCCTATGATAGCTTTGGTTGTAAAGTTGGACTAAACTTGGAAGAGAGATTATCTTGCTATGAAGTAGACTTGGATAATCTCACAGGGCAAGAGACTATAAACGAAGTGGTCCATAATAGGAAGAAGGGGGTCGTCTTGCTGTTCTCGAACTTCTCAGATGAGGCGGAAAGGAGAGTCGGAATCCTCTCCACTTATGCTTATCTCGATGAAGGAGGCTCAGTCCAAGGCGGACCTGATGGAGACCCTCTGTGGAGGACGTTTGAGATAACTGGCGAAGAGATAAAAGAAGCGAAAGAGAAAACTCGACTGATGGACGAAGTGAAGAGCACGGGCCTACTGGATACAGTCAACTTCGGAAGCGATAGCGACTGCAGTAGTGTCGGCGTAGCTCAAAAGGAAGAACAGAAGGCGAGGAAGAAGACTACGATCTTGATGATGACGCTGGAAATGAAGTAGAAGAAGACGAAGTGGTAGATGGCCCTGGTTATGAAGGGATAGAGCTGGAGAGCACTAATGAGCGAGAAGACTCAAATGAAGAGGGAAAAAGTAACAAGAAGAAGAAGAAGAAGCCAAAGAAAAAGAGAAAAGCTAACGTGGGTAGTGACTCGGATACTAAAAGGATACGACCAGCGGCGAAGCGTCGAAAGTTGGACCCACCTGCGGCTTATCCTAGGCCGAAGATCAGCTACGAGCATGCCTGCAATATAGGGGCTAGCTTAGCCTTTCCGACATTTCAGAAATTGCGGGAAGTCGTCAGCGCAGTCGACAACTCTCCACAGGCTAAAGCCTGGGTAGTTCACTTCTGTAGACATAACCTTAACAGGCTAAAAACGCACGCGCTTCCGCGCCACAGGTCAGGAGGAATCGACGCAGCAAGTCTGCACGATTGGGCCTCTTTTGGCACGTTCCTTCCCCTCGGTGAGGATTGTGCTGTCTTGCATGGTATTAACTTGCTCAGTCGGGCTAGTGTAACAAACTAAGACCTTGCCTAGAAGTGGCGTCAAGGGAAAGGACGCGGTAGAGTTCCTAGAGACGTGCAAAACTCGAGGACTCTTAGGGCGTGGCATTTTGTGCGACCAGGGTAAGGAGTTTGACAGTCATGAGGTGAGGGAGTATTGTCAACTGAGTAGTATTGGCCTACTCTTAGTCCCTAAATCTAGTTGGGTTAGCGGTATCTGTGAACGTCGACACAGATCCTTACGCGGAGTTTTGCGCAAGCTCTACTACATATATGGACAGAGAGCCAGCATAATCCCGAGGCTAGTTGAACAGACGGCAAACGCGACTAACGCTGCTCCTACTAAGTCACTTCAAGGGCTATGCCCTTATATGGTTCAGTGGGCTATAAACCCATGGAAGATGGAGCTAGACTGTCCTGAAGATATGACGACCCAGCAACTGGCCCTGTTGCATAAACTAGACCCCGAAGCAGGTCAAATTATAAGGATGAAGGCAAGGCAAGAAGTTGAAGCCTGGAAATACGACAAGAAGACCACCGAAGAGGTGAAGAAGTTGGCCGAGAGACAGCGCAATGCCTATCCAGAGTCGGCTTGTCTGGAAGTTGGGCATCTGGTAGACATTTACGACAAGGAAAAACAGGCATGGATGGGACCTGCAAAGTTGATCTTCAGACAAGTGAGCAAGGATAGTCTGACATTTATAGTCGACTACGATGGATGCTTCAAGCGAGTGCATGAATCTCATGCGAGACAGCGCCTAGCGCTTGATGGGATGGGCCTTCCTCCGCAGCTTCTCCGCGTACTGTACAAGACTCACAACGTTCCACCAAGTGAGCAGAAGGAGACCAGAAGTGGCGAGCTTGTTGAACAAGCCACCCAGATGAAGATTGGAAAAGACGGGCCACATTCGCCTGGACCTGCGTGCCCCGATGAAGAAAAAGGCTTAGAGCTTTTTGAAGAAGCAGATCATGCCGAGCGGGTGCCGGGTGAGACCCGAATCCTACTCCACATGATGGGTCGGCAGAGGATGCCGATTCTGGCGGGGATAAGGGCGCTACTCCTTCGCAACGCGAGCAAGATGAAGTCTTGCCATCAAAAGGGTTCAGGCTGGCGAAAAGCTACACAGGCAAAGTCTTTGAGGACTTGAAAGCGAAAGAAGCTAAAAAGCTAAGAGAAGTGCGGGAGAAGGAGGAAGTGCCGGCAGGAGTAAGAGGCGCCTGGAAGAAGAAGAAAGAAGCGCGAGAGAGTGCTCTTGAGCAGATCTGGGATATGGTATCATCATGGCGCAGCCAGAGCATTCGGACCCCAAGAAGCAACAACTCGAAAAAGTAGCGTCGAGTGTGTGTGAGAAAGTGAAGAACAGCGACGACTTGAAGAAGACAATCCACAACGAGCTTGGACTGCTTGCGGTCGTTGCCCCGCTCGTTTGTGATGATTGGGAGCCAGGTGAGAAAGTATTCAAAGCTGTGGCTATCCCAGACCATGGGTCTGGCTTTGACACTTCTACACCAGAATGGCAAGAAGCTACTAAGAAAGAGCGGAAGGCGCATTCCCATGCGTTTGGAAGAGCAACAGACGAAGATCCGAGAAACTGGAAGAAAACAGGAAGCAGGGACGTCCCTCGTAAGATGCTACTAACCTAAGTGTGAAGAGATGTGGCAGGAAAAAAGCACGGATCGCGTGTCTTGGTTTCTTGGACAAAATTCCTGGCAACGAAGGCGGGTATGCCTCTGTGCTTGATCTAGCGATCTTGCGCATGCTCGTTGCTATGAAGTGCCAAAGTCCATCGGTTTTCGTCTTTCTTTGTCCTTCCGATGCCACAAGTGCACTTCTCCAAGCTCCATATCCCGTGCCAGTTGTCACCGAACTAGGCCACAGGCTAGCAGAACTCCTTGGATACAAGTTGGGAAAGGTCAAGTATGCTATGAACGGGCTGGGATTGTCTTCTAAAGCCTGGGAAACGCATCGAGATAAAACTCCCACGCAGTTTGGCTGGAATCAAAACCCACTAGAGAGCACGCTTGGGACTAAGCGAGGAGCTTCACTGTGCGTCTTTGTGGATAGCTTCTATTTCTTTGGAATGAGGGAAGCAGTCATGGTCGTACATAATGAGACGCAGCCCGCACTTAAGCTTCAACCAGAGCCAGTGCGGGAGACTGCTACTCTTAGGATCTTTGACATTCTCGGAATAGAGTTACATGAGTGCAAGCGAAGTGGTAACGTAACACTATCCCAAGGCGCCTACGTAAGCAAACTACTTGAGCGCTTTGGCGGGGATAGTGGAAAGAAGGCGAGCACACCAATGGAAAGCGCTCCAAGTATTGGCTTGCCTGAAGTGCCTAGCTTGTTGAAGGCTAAGCAGGAACTTACGGGAAGTTTGCAATACTTGTGTCTAACAAGATTAGACACCGTAGTGCCATTGAAGACGTGCGCGAAAGTGGAAGCAACTGAGGAAAGCTTAGCAAGCTTGAAAAGGATTATCAGATACTTGCGAACGCGAAGACCTTTGATGTACTTATAAAAACCGTTCACATGAGTTCAGGGGAAAGCTCATCCTTACAGCTTGGCCAGACAGCGACTGGGCGCCCTTTGGTGATAGACGCTCAATCTCAGGCATAGCGATCAATCTCAACGGGAACCCTATTGCCTGGGAAAGCGCTAGTCAGCATAGTGCTGCTAGTAGTGTCAGCGAAGCTGAGCCGTGTGGGATGTCAGAAGCCGCGAGGATGGCTATGGGGTTTCGCTACGTCTTGGCAAGTTTGAGACCATTCTGGACTCAATTCTTTGATGAGTCATCTATAGTGCTACCAGTTGAGTTAGGATGCGACAACTCTGGATCGATCAAATATTCAGAGAAAAAGGCTGGAGTTGCTAGTCGATTGAAACGCATCGACGTCAGGGATGCTATGACTGAGGACTTCTGTACTAGACGACTCATAAAACCAATTTGGCACAGTACCAAACTGAACAAGTCAAACGGACTTACTAAAGTAACTACTGGCGCAGATTTCTTTGATTTCTTGAGACTCAGCCAAGTGATTGAGATTTAAGGCCTCCTAGTGTTCCCTTCCATTTAGGACGAAGCTACAGCTCAGCTCTTATGTAAGAAGGGGCTACGGCTCTTTTTTACGAAAGTTGAAGACTCTAGTTGAGAAAAGTATAACAACCTTTCCGACCAAAAAACGCCCCAACCCTACAAATACAGGGCGTCCCTCAGTACGTGAAGAAAGCAGAAGAAGCCGTTACGAAAATAAGATGAATCTGAAGAGACGAGCAAAGCGATGGACTCAGAAGCTTTGGAGTATGGGGAGGCTGTTGCGAATAAGACGAGCGCAATTGTTGCACCATGAAAGAAGAAGATCAAACAAGAAAGCCAAGGCATTGAATTGGCAAGATGTTCGAAGTATGTGACTGCAATACTCTGCAAGTTTCTGAGCATGATGAAGCACAAAAGCGAGCGAGACAGTTGGCACCTGAAGAGTAACAGCATGGGCATCCAACTAATGCCATGCGATTTCCCACCTTGGACATGAATACCAAAAACGTTGATTGAACAGTTTAGGCCTTGCGTCAGTGGTGTGAAGTTTGGCAAGTTTGTGCACAACGTCAAGGAACTAACAAGCAAAGAAGTAAGAACTCAAGAACCTGCAACCGCTGCAGATTGATTCTTGTTCCACAGCAGACCTGTGCGCGTGTCTTCGTTCGTTCTCCGCATAATTCTGCTTCGACATGAAAGAAGCTGGAGCTGCGCAGTTGGCTCTGAGATAGTTACGCTTATTTATCATTTAGTGCCGGCGAAAGTCAAAGTGGCCACGCTTCTGACTGTTCTTTTTCATCATTATAATGATAGTACAACTACTACTACTGAGACTAGTCATTTATCATTTGTCTCTACGATGGTCGCGAAGGGCCATATAATCAGGGGCACACACCACGTGGCGTTAATATTTATCATAGTAGTGACACATCGTAGAACTAGTTGTTACACTTGTTTATCATAAAAGTACTTTTAGTGACCTAAGCCTTTGGTCAGCACAATGCGGCGGCCCTTTATCTGATACTTCAACAAAAGTCAAAATGTACTTGTAACATATTAAAAGTGTAGTAGTACTAGTTACTTTCGAAATAATAGTCACATGATCACGATGAAGTTCACGATGGTAGAAGCTGCGTGTCGTGTTTCCATGATACGGTCTACAATCTGATGTCGTGTGCCAAAGTCTGTTTACTAGTCCGCTATATGATGTTTGTAGGTGGTCTACCTCCTCTCATTTCTCACTTCAACATAAAATCAGAAGTAATCTTGTCGTTCTATCCTTGCTACTGAAGATGCTTTGATGTTCATGTTGGTGCCCTCTTGTTATAAAAGTTTAGATTTTGAGAGAAAGAAAGTCCGGTCTTGATGGAGAAAGTCTAGGAAGAGGAGGACTTGATCATGACGATGCTGACCATGGCGCTGATCGTCAGTATTATCATGCATGGTGTTGCTTTGCTGGGAGATCTGTGAGGACGTAGTTGTAACTCGTCTGCTGCACGTCCGCGAAACGGACACGGAGAGACCGAGAGGGAGAGTAGGATGCAACATACGATGATCTTGACGACAAATAGACGAAAAGAGTGATACTAGTGAAGGTGAAAATTGATGAGAAGCCTCTTCAGCCTGCACTTCATCGAGAGATACTCGTCACGAAAACAGTGCTGCACATTTGATTGATGAATGTCCTTACTTACCCTTATCGAGGTAATGCTCATCTTGATCATGAAATTGGATGTGAAATTTTTTAGGGCTTAATATTTCCTGTACGAGTCAGTCACAAGACTTGTTACTTGTCGTAACTAGTCTTGGCTAGCTTTTTCAGGTTAATACTTGCACTGACTTTACTACATGTGAGACTGCAACGAACGTGAGTATCTGTTTGGTGCTTGCGCACGAAGCAACACTTACACTACTTCGACTTCGTACAAAAGCAAAACTGCTAAATAAAGTTAAAACCCTCCATCTTCAACTTCCTCAACAGCATAAGACTATAGTAAGTTGCAGCACCGTCATCATCTCTACCAGTACAACTGCAACAATATTAGCAGAGGCTGTGGCTGTGGTACAAGACCAACAACAACAACAGCAAGGAGCTACGTCTTCTACTACAAACGGGGACCGTCTTCAGAAAGGAGAAGGACTAGAACAATATAGCTGCAAAGGAGGGCAAATAAGGAGCAACTTTTTGGACAGACAAAATGCTGGACGTGGATGGCAGGTTGCTGCAGCGGCAGCAGAGCAACCTTTGGACAGACAAAATGCTGGACGTGGATGGCGGGTTGCTGCAGCAGCAACAAAGCAACCTTCGGACAGACAAAATGCTGGACGTGGATGGCAGGTTGCCGCAGCGGCAGCAGAGCAACCTTGGGACAGACAAAATGCTGGACGTGGATGGCGGGTTGCTGCAGCAGCAACAGAGCAACCTTTGGACAGACAAAATGCTGGACGTGGATGGCGGGTTGCTGCAGCAGCAACAGAGCAACCTTTGGACAGACAAAATGCTGGACGTGGATGGCGGGTTGCTGCAGCAGCTGCAGCAGAGCGACCTTTGGACAGACAAAATGCTGGACGTGGATGGCGGGTTGCTCCAGCAGCAGCAGAAGAAGAAGAAGCAGCAGCTGCTTAATGATGGCTGCGCTCGTGGTATTGTTATCTTCTAGAGGACGTTCTAGAGTTAGAGGACGTAGTGACTCTTCCACTAGTAAAAATAGTGTAGGGGTCGTGTCTCTTCAACAAACTAGCAACTACTGCTCTTTACCAGATTTGAATACTTATAGACCTTGTCCTCTTCGTCACAATATTATTGCTCCGTCATCCACATGACCACAGTCAATGTACAAATTACCAACCTGCTCCCAGGTACTAACGCCGGCACCGCTTTCTTCTTGAAAAGCGATGCCCGAGGAGGAGGAATGGGTTTGATTTCTGGCGAGCACTACATGCCCAAAGATGGGTGCCTCTGGTTGGCTCTTGCTATCATCTACGGACAGCTGGCTCAGATGGGTCTGCCGCTCTCTGATTTATGTACTTATACCCTGAGCCTGTATGAAGAGGTTAACTAAGCAATTTCCATAAAAGTAAAAAATAGAACTATAGCCCGAACCCTAGCTACTTTAATTAGCTAGTTAACAAGCGTCTGAGGCAGCCCTGCTGGCAGCCTCCACCTCCAGCGCGATCTCGGAGCCCTGCAGCTGGCGACTGTGGGCTAGCCACAAGGGAGACGCTGGCCTGCGGGTGCAGCTGAAAAGGAGCTGCTCTACCCTGGAAAAAGGGCTCGCTTTCGCCTGACCTCGTGTCGGAACGCTTCGCAGGCCGATCGGAGGGTCGCCAAGAGGACATCCTTCTTCTACTCTAGTACTACAAAAATCAAAAATTTGCGATACTCCTGTTCTGTGATTGAGAGGGCAAGAATTAGCATCTGATCCAGTCTACTGCAGAGGACGAGAGCAAGGAGATTTCTACTTGATTGCCTACGAGTGAGGGCGACAAATGACGAAGATCCTGGCGTTGAATTCGATGGTTTAGATCGTGCGAGTACGAGCGTCATTCGATTTCGATCCAGCCAAGCTCGAGGCAAGAACGACTATGATGAAATAGGTGACGATGGAGGTAGATCTAACTGCACTCAACAGCAGGACAGCTCGTTCATAGGGATTCCTCAACGCCCCAGATTTTTGACCTCAGACAGAACATGAATAGCCCGCCTCATTTAGGAAGAAAATGGGGCATCGCCCCCGAGATATTGAGAAGCAATGCCGGGAACACCTAGAGCAAGTTCTTTCATCAACTTTTGCAATTCGCCACATCTCAGAAAGTGTGGCAGATTTCGCTCTTCAGCCACTAGATTTAGATTTGGGATCAAAAAAACGCGCCAGCTCCAGCAGGTGGCTACAAATTCAGGAGAAAGCTACTCTAAACATGACTCCCGCCTGGTATCGCAAGCAGCGCCACACGCTATCTACTCGAAAGAAAGACTTACACGGCATAGTCCTCCTCGGGTTTTCACCTGATGACCAGCACAACAATTTGAATCACATGGTGCACAAGGCTCACGACTACGCTGGAGTTGACCTTAGGGGGCCTTCATACACGATGCCACGGGAGCGCCTATGCCTGAAGCTGCTGGAGCTGTACAGAGAAGGCCACGGAGTAGAAGACAACCAGCTCGATACAGATGCCGCTTACTCACCGGCAACTCTGCTTGAGAAGCAGATCCGGCGATGCTTCGCGGCCGCAATCCAGGGCAGTGCTCTAATATACACGCAAGGAGCGTGGGAATACGAGTCCTATGATGGCACCGTGAGTCTCGCGGAGGCTCCTGCGATTCACTACCGGCTGCAGGAAAGGACGCTCGTTGAGAGACGACACGCAGGCAAACCGCAATCCTTGAAGGTGTCCCTCCGCAGGTACAGCCTTACACTTTGCTTCAACTCATACCATAGAAAGCTTAGTCCTAATTACTTTGCTGCTTATGAAGCGCTGAGAGTTACTCTACTCACATCGCAAACTTTACCAGGGCCAGCGGCAAGGCCTACCAGAAGCACGACTTTGACTACCTACTTCTACACGCACGACAGAAAGAAGACAAGAAAACAAAAGAAAGCGACCTCCTGCACGGCAGCGCTTTAATACCTGCTCGCATTCTTTTCGAGCAAGGTTTTCTAGCAGCACCAGATGAAAGAAAGTACTACTTTTAGCTTTGCCCGATGAAGGTCCATTTTTTCCATTTGAGGGGGTGTCTTTTCACAATGGGGCACCTTTTGGGAGCGTGTGAGAAAAGCAGACAACATCCTACTCAGATTACTCTCAAATCCAGACTCTCCGCACAACATCTCTCAGCTGACTTTTGAACCTCAGGACCGACAACTTCAAAGGCCGGCAGAGTCTCTACTTCTATCCAAACGCTCCGGGTGTGCAATACCCTCGAGAGAAGGGCATACTAGAAGCCTTCTACGTCCCTTTAGGGGCCGACTACTCCACGCGGCTCGCGTCTATCATCCGAGAAGAAAGCATGCTCGTCCCTGCTGCGCAGCAGCCTGCAGCAAGTAGCAGCTCTAGGTCTACCACAATAGGCCAGCCATCAACTAGAGCAGACACAGGCGCAGAGTCACACGTAGCACCAGTTGACTTGTCTCAAAACAAAGGAAGCTGCGACCAAATGCCAGGCGCCAAGCAATTGAGAAAGTCGAAGAAGTTTATGGAGAATCTTGCTTAGTAGAGCGGGAGTCAGTAATACAGTCGGGGGCGTCTAATTGTAGTCTTTCGCTCTTGCTCATCAATCATCAAGCTAGAGGGCAATCGCCCCGCATTCTTGTGCAACTAATATCCAAAACATCAGGTGCACGAAATTACTCAAGAGGCAGCATATCTAGTCGTGACGAAAGTACTTACTTAAATAGGTGGGGCCAGAACTGTGGCTCTACTAAACTATGCACGCGCACCAATATAAATTAGAGAAATGGATCATCTAGGTTGTCGTAGTCTTCCTGGATCGCAGATAAGCGTGATTTTTTCGCAGACGAAGTTACTTTCTTGGTTGAACTGCTTGAGCTCGAGGAAGTGGATGCTGATGCTTTTTTACCACTAGGTTTCTTCATTGCAACGGTCTTAGTTTTTTCCTTGTTCTTGTCTTTAACAACAGAAGTGCTTGAAGAAGACGAGGACGACGGCTGAGGCTTCGTAGCCACCTTCGCTCTCGCAGCAGCTTTGGTCTTGCGGGAGTTCATATCGCAATCGCTTTTCATCTTCTCCAGAGTATCCCAGACTTCATCTGGGATGGGGATCTCGACGCACTTATTCTGGAGCAAGCCGGAGCTGCATTCATCAACGCGATACAGCTGGCAGGACTCCCTTTCGAGCTTCAGTTCTGCGACGGCGTAGGGCACCAGCTGACCCGCCACCTTCGAGCCAACGTCGCCGGTGGAGTCAACTTCCGGCGCCAGCTTGACGAGGACTGGTCTGTAGTCAGCATTCCAGTGCAGGCGCACCTTATCTGCACCAGCTCCCTGTCGGGTTCTATGGGAACGAAACTGCACTACTGGCTTATTACTGACAACCTTCTGACCCAGCTCCTGGCGGCGAAGTAGATGATAGACGAGATCTGGGCGCTGTCGTCGCAGACCGCTGTCATGGCCGATGTTGGGGCGTGGTGCACTGCTCATCGGAACTCCAGCCTCAGCGGTGTTGCAAAGTGCGCCACGGTTCTTGTGACCCGGGGACAAGGAGAACAAGCCGCCACGTGTGATCACTTCTCTCTGTGGAGTCGCCATTTGATGGACCAGCTGACCAACGTCTTCACCACAGAGTCCACGTTTGTAGTTGCAGAAGATGTTGAAACGTTCACTCGGTGGAAGTGCTGCTAAGTCCTCAGTGCAAAGGCCAGGAGAGACACGCTGAAGACCTGCCAGCGATGCCACCTGAAGGCTTTCAGCGGTCGAGAGATAAAACTGCTCTTGTATCACACGCGCGGAGACCCACAAGCCATCCTCCAAGATGTAGTAGCAGCACTTTTTCACTCGATCACGCCCGCGCGTGATCCTGCCATCGTAGACGTCGCATAGTGCTCCAAGGCCAACCATGAACTGGACGTCACTTACTGTATTTGGCTGGCAGTAGCGCCCGTTCTCTTCATCCCAGCGGAGCACGTAGCCCATCACCCAACCTTTTCGGCGGCGGGTCAACTTGATGGCTCCCTTGTTCATGCGGAGGATGACAATCGGCTTGCTGTGCCATGATTTTTCAGCTGCAAGACGCTCGCTGATCACCTCGAGGAAACGAATCTCATCCAGAGACTCCCATGGTCCTTTCGCAACAGTTACAGCACGACCACCACGAAAGCCAAGTTGTTGCGCACTGTGGCTTACAAAATCTTCCGCACTACCTGCAACCTGTTCTACAGCTTTCTCCTTGGGATTAGTTGTCCCTGCAGTCCAACGCCGTGCAGCAGTGTCCTTGAGCTTGTGCATTACCGTAGTGCTGTAAGCCGACGCACTACCTGCTTGCCCAGCCGCAGTCTCGTTCGCAACGTCGATGGCAGGACTCAGATCTTCATGGTCAAGATCATTCTCAGCAAGAGAATCAAGTGCGGCGTCGTACTCATCAATGTGCACAGGACGAGTAGTATTCTCAGCTTTCCGCATATCCTCGGCGCCAGAGATGTAGCGAGGATGTCTATGAGCAGCACGAACTCGCGACATCTGCTTGCTCCACATACTGGCAGAGGCGGAGTTTCGAGCTGCTTGCTCTGGTGCAAATTCTTTCCATTGTGCCTCCGCCTCCTTCTCGAAGATCGGCTGCGGCAAGGTGCGCCGCTCAACATACTCATCGAGAGCTTCCCAATCTTCGAGGGAGATCGCCTTGAGTCCTCTCTTGGCTGTCAACGTCAGCGGAAAGTCGACCAGATTCTCCAGCTTCATGCATTCCGCAGGCGACAGCGACAGTTTCCCCCGCGAGACAGCTTCTAGGAGACCAAACTGGGGGTCGTAAGCGTCGAAATACGAGTTGTTGATGATGTTGCTCAATACTTGAGTTGAGCAATCCGCATGAAGATCCGAAAGTGAACCAGCATGCACCACCTCGACAAGTAACACCTTCCAGCTTTCTGCTCTACGTTTTGCGAGCATGGTCATGATCTGCGGCGCCGAGAGAGAAGAAGCAGACGTCACAGAATCGCCCAGAAACTTCTTTGCTATTTGGAGAAGCTGCCC
This sequence comes from Amoebophrya sp. A25, assembly GCA_905178165.1. NCBI lineage: Eukaryota > Dinophyceae > Syndiniales > Amoebophryaceae > Amoebophrya > Amoebophrya sp. A25. Next base: position 622,586 of record CAJINU010000056.1, read on the forward strand.
ATCTTGAAATGGTTTCGCGTCTCCGCTGCATGCTGTTAGCGTCTCCAGTAGATGATAGAGGCGGTAGCGAGGTGGAACGATGTCAGTCACCAGCTGGAATTTGTCGAGGCTGCACTTCTGGAGGAGAGTATCAAAATCGCTGGCGTATCCAATCCAGCCAGCAGGAGGAGGCGCCATCTCGTCTTCACTGTCGACGTCGACGCCCATCAGTGGCTGCGCTGCACCGTCAGCAGCTGCTAGTGGCGTTTTGTTCTTCTCCTTCGTCTTAATGACAGCAAAGATCTGGCGGACGCGATAGTAGTCCTTTTTCATCCCTCGGCTGAATAAAAATTCGCGAAACCACCGCTGGTTTGTGCCATGCACAATATCGACGCCTGTTAGTGCAAGTGGTTTGGGTGTATTTTATGGATAAAGAGTTGCAGAAGGTCTTAAGGGAGGCAAGATATGAGAGACTACACCAAAATAGTGCGAATCCCCACTAGGAGTTTTTCACTCAGACTAGAATAACGACTAGAATCTAAAAGAATGCAAAACTTAATGAATAAAACGTTCTAAAAAAAACTGCCAAAAAATGCTATCAAAATCAAGCTGCTCCCTCTCAGCTCTCAGCTGGATTCTAGTCGGTTGAAGCTTCAGAATGCTTAAATAAGTAAAAAAAACGACCCCCCTCCTGGAGGCCCCTGAAAAACGTCAAAAGCCCTTTACTTTTTTAGAAAATAGGACTACACGCCTACTGCGAGAAAGAGAGACTTAACTGCAACCCCCACTAGAATCTAATGAGAGAGCGCCTTTCATATAAGCTTGGTCACGGGACGATAAATCCATCTGCGACAGCATCAACCTCTGGGACTCGAATTCGAGCAGAGGAGGCGCTGGGACTTTCTGCGAGCGCTCTAGTAGTTCCTTTTTTGCACCTTGAAACTTCGCCTGGTTCTCTCTGGACCCTCTCGGGCCCATAGAGAACCTCCGCCACCCCGCGCAACAGTTTGTTACGCATAGAAGAAGGCCACGAACATCGTTACTGAGGCGATGACCCATGGGGCTCGCCCACGTTCCCGGGTAGAACTGATAGATCGCCTGCATGGCTCGCAACTCAGACGAGCCCTGATCGGGTAGCGAGTGCAATTCCATGCACGTGTGGACGCCAGCGTCTTCTGTTCCCACACTTTTCCATGGTTCCAAGTCCACGCCAGCGCACTTCAACGTGTTGGAGCGCCAAACTTGGTCATGAATCTGGGCACCGAGCGAGAGCTTCATGACCTCCTGGTAAGCAACCGCGGAGTACCTGGTCGACTCCCGAGATTCCCGCTTGACCAGGAAGGACTGCTCCGCATCCTGCATCGGCAGCGGGACCCAGTGGGTCTCCTCTTTGGGTCCTTGCCAGCCTTCACGCTCCACGTCCTGCACGAAGAATATCTGGCATGTTTTAGATTTGAGCTTTTTTCTGTGGCTTCTGGTGAAAAGCCGCGAAGGCCTTGGATGGAGAGCGAAGATTTTCATCAGGGATGAGAGTATACTTCACATAAGAGATAGACTATAACTTTACTAGCATCTTCTTCTACTAGTGCATCTTTTGAAAATATAAAGCGAAAATAAAAACGCTAAATTAGGTCTGTGCTGCTCCTCCCCAAGTCTTTCGCTTACGAGTAGTACTGTAGTCGTAGCCCAGCCAGTAAGAAGAGTAGACATGGCCGGGGTCTCGGCGCAAGTACTGCGCAAGGATCTCCTGCCTCTGGCCATCTAAATACTCTTGAAGGCGTAGCTTTAAAAGCATCGCGATCCAAGTGCGTAAGATGCAGCGCTGGGGGAAATTTTTGAGAGGGGGGAGTTTAAAGTTAGAAGTGGCACTTTTCACGACATTTCTTCGTGACGAAGCTAAAGAACCACTACACTCGGTCAACATCAAATAACGCCCATAATCGAAACACCTGCGAGGTAAGTGCTGCCTTCTTTGCCGCGATGTTGGGGCTCAGCATCTTTGTAGTGCGCTCCATGTACTCCTCCAGTATCTTGATCGCCTCTGGGTGATTCTCGGCGCAGAGGTCCTTGATAGCACTGTGAAACGGGCAGCCACGAATAAAAAGCGCATATGTTTCAGGCTTCGTCAGTTTGTGGCGCAGGAGAGCAGCGACCTTCGTGGGGGTACTTTTTTTTGGATGCTTGTGGGTAGTCGTATCTTCAAATCTAAAGTTCATGAACGAGAGCTGCAAGAGAAGCCACCTAATACGAGCCACCTTCTACTTCTTAAGTAGAAAACGCACCAGGTCCCTGGCTCCACCGTTGAGCTTCGGCTCTGGAAGGATAGCGCCTTTATTCTCGAGGTCCTTCTTGATTTTTTTGCACTGTGCAGCGCCGTTGCTCGAGGGCACCGGTAAAGCCCATTTGAGCTTAAACGTAGCGGCACCAGTCGAGGAGTCGATCTGCAGCTTGTGCCAAGGCACAATTTCACGCCGACGCGTATTAGAAACGGCATCGACAGCCACGACGCCGCCTTCTCCAACCGAGTCAGCACTGACGGCACCCAAACTATCAGGAGCATCGGAAGGCTGCTCAGGACCGAAGGCGCCGAAGGCGTCGCTCAGAGAATCGCCGAGCAAGTCGTCCTCCATCTTTTATGTGAAACGTATCTCAAAAGTCATTAAGTAGTCAGGTTCAATATTAGAATCTTTCTTACTTAGTCTCTCTTTTTTCTCTCTTAGTTTTCGTCTCTCGGTGGTATTTCTTCTTTTTCTTTCTCAATTGCTAAAGCGCATCCATCGTTCATTTTTTTCATCTTCGTTCGTCATCCTCTTAGTCTTACCCCTCTAAATCTCCTTCGCTCGGAGCCTCTTCTTCTCTCAGTTTTGATGTCCTTCATCTAACAAGAAAACAAGCTCCGCCCGGCAGTCTCCGTAAGGCCGCAGACAAGTCCCAAGCAGAATCATGAAGTTCGTCAAATTGCAGACAGCAAGCCATCGATCGCGAAGCTTTCACACCATGAAAAGCGATCGGCGTCTTTCTGTCAAACAACATGGTTGGGGTGGAGCCGGGGTAGGTTTCTTGCTACGCCGCAAGCAGCGCAAAAGTTGGACACAACATAGACGCCCCGGAGAGCAAAGTGGAGTCCTAGTGTTGAAAAAATTATGATGCGAATGTAATAGAGCGTGGATATAATTCAGGCGATTCTCAAAATGAGTAGGCTAATACAGTAGGGGACGGAAATGCTGAATAATTGAAAGCATGGCATTACTGAAAAAGAAAAACAAAAGTAAGGAGATAGCGTCGTAGTTTGTATTTCTATGCGTAAGACGTCTAGTGGGTAAAGCTGTATTTACGTACTGAATTTTTTCAATTAGAAACTTACATACTCATCATGGGGGTAGTTCAAACTCTTTTGGCCTCTTCATGCTGCGCCGTAGTTAAGTTATTGCGGTGAATAAAGTAACACATAGATGCTGCTACTCTAGTCGTGGTGGCTTCGTCTATCTCTATGAGGATTCAATAAGTAGGGCCTCAGCCCCGCCCTGTAAGAATGAGTGTTGTAGTTTCTCATGCGCCCACCATCTCTAACCCCCCACCAGCAGCGCCGCGAAGAAGCCGACTCACTTCTTCGTCTTGCGGGCCTTCTTCTTCGGCTGGGCGGCCTTCTCCTCCTTTTCAGCCGGGCGCTTCTTCTCTTCCTTTGGCGCCTCTTCTTCGAAGTCGGAGTCATTCATGACCAGAGTCTCATCTTGCTGGAAGTTGGTCTCGTCCATGACGACGTCCGGAATGGGAGCAGCGGCCTGTGGGGCGAGGGCCGGGAGCTGCGAAGTGTTAGGTGGAGAATGACATCACGAACTTTATGGGAGGAATAGTTTTTGAGTTTTGGAAAGTGTTGTTGTAGCTTGCAGAGTTGTCGACTAGAGGGAGCGAGTAGCTAGAAGCTCACGATGATGCTAGATAAAGCGTCCTAGTTCAAAAGTGATTTCCGACTCCCTGAAAAGGAGAGAAAGTAAGCACATCATGAAGATCACACCAACGAGCACAGTCATCAGGAAAGCAATCTACCTAGTATCAAAAAGAAGTCTAATTGTAGTACAGCGGCGGACGAAGAAGACGAACCGGGGAGAGCGATCGGACCGGCCGGGGGCGGAGCCATGAGAGCCAACTGACCAGAACCAGAGCCGCCAGAACCTTTCATACCGAGCAACATCTGCAACGGGTTCGAATCGCTAGCAGCTCCCAAGGTCAAGGCTTGCGTGGCAGCCTGGTTGGCGAGAGCCGGCATGCCAAAGTTGCCACCAGCTTGAGCAGCCTGCATCTGGTGATAGGTCTCCATGAAGCGCTGTCCGGCCATGATCATGTCGATGGCGCAGGCAGACGGCACACGCGTATACACAGACTGAAGAGTCTCGGTGGGATACTCGTTGTTCAACCATTGGGCGCTGTGGAGCTGGGTCTTTTGGTTCGGCACCTGGACGAGGAGGAGAGGTTTATTATGAGAGAGGAAGAAGCGAGAAAGGAGAACTAAAAAAGTTGCTGCGCCTAGTAGAAACAGAACGAAGAATGATTTTGAAGAGTAGATGAAGGACTACAATGATCGGCGACGCAATCGCTATCCAGCACCAGTTAAGTGCCTATATTACTCCAATCACACTACTAGTCACAAGTTGTTAAACTACTCTAATGAAGACGATGCCGGCGAATGCTCCTCCATTCCGAGCGCTTGGCGAATCCACTTGAACTGGGACAGGCTGGTGATCTTGGCACGGACTTCGGTCAGGCGCTTCTTGGTCAAAGAGGCGAGAAGTTCACAAACTTGGTCGATATCCAAGTCGTTGAAAGCTGTTAATTTTTGGGATTGGTGAACGAAGGTCATCATTGCGATTGCAAATTTTAAGGGCAGAAGATCGCTACAGTCTAACTTGCATCGAGCCAAGCTGGAATCATAAAGCTGAAACTTCTAAAACCACAACGAGCTGCAACAGGCAGCAAGCTAACAACTACACTCATCAGCACGAAGTAAAAACGTACTAGCTTTTCCCACGTAGGCCTGCTTGCTCAGCTTGAAGATCGATTTAAAGCCTCCCTCTTCCGCAAGGAGATTGACACGATGTTCTTCTAACATTTTGATCTCCATGATAGTGGCAGCTAGTCCTTTGCGCTCGTTTTTGGCCCGCAATTGGCCTTCGAAATCATCCGCAGCAACAGCCTTACCACGAGGAGCGGGCATCTTGTAGCTCTCTTTCTATTTTGAGAGCAGTATCGAGCTACTTACTGAACGAGTTGATGCCTCAGAGTCCTACGGTGTGAGCAGTGAAATTGATGGGGATGATTCAGCGTGAGAAAGAAGCAAGGAGATAAGCAACAGCAAGCAGATAGAGCGACCAGACGAGGGAAGTTGCTTCATCGTGGATCATTTTTCGGCTTTGGATCATCGTGTATCATCACAGGCTGACACTCAGAGAACAGAGGTTGACTACCACTTCACAAACACCACAAGGATCGCGATAGCACAACTTCAACACTCAAGAAGCGCCGACTTTCACAATCTTCGACACAGCGCGCAGATAGTCTTCTCCTTTTTACTTCATCAACATCAAAAGTAGCCACAACCATCAAGAAATTAGTGCAGATTGCTCCAATCTATAGACCTTAACACCATCGCGCCAAGATCCCATGGTTCTGCACGTTCCGACGCGAGGTCATGCCTCAGAGGGTCCTTTCTCCAGGCTGGAGTAGGTCCTTTTCAGCTGCATCGGAAGGCCATTGTCTACTTCGTGGCCGCGCTCCAGGCACCGGCTGCAGGGATCCAGAACCGCGCCTCCAAGTGGAGGCCGCCTGCAGGGCTGCCTCAGACGCTTGCTAACTAGCTAGTTAAAATATCTAGGGTTCGGGCTATAGTTTTATTTTTTACTTATTTGGAAATTGCTTAGTTAACCTCTTGTTAGCCTGATCTTGTTCTTTATCTTGTCGACCCACCCTTACGACTTGCACAACGAGTACGAGACTACGAGTATTCTTTCTTAGTGTCAGTATGTTTCCAAAACCACAATGAGCTAATGAGCTAACTACGATTACCACAGTAGACATTTTTTGAAGTTGCAAAAATGAGTCTCTTGCTTCATGTTGAATGAAATTGATAAGAATTCACGTTCCTACTCCAGGTATGCCATCTATCATCTTCATGCTGCCACTTCAGGTATGACTTTATTTGCCCTAGTACGCACTGAAGTGGACTGGTTCACCGGAGTACAGTCTTGCTTGAGTTTTCTATTTTGTTGGTCTTCTCCCAAACCTCGACTGGCCATCGCGGATGTTGATAAGCCGAAACCTCAGCCGCGCCTTGGCCTTGATATTGGTATACTAGTGCCATTCTGTTCAATCTTGTTCTTGGTACTGCAACTACCATGACTGTGGCTTTTGCACGACTAAAAAAACAACTCTCTGCAAAAGTAACTAGGTCGATCTTCCAAAAACAGACATCCTGAATCCACAGACAGACTATCACTTTGTCTACCCTGCTTACTTTCTTCCAGGTGAAGACTCCGCTATTAGCAGCAACGCGACCGCTACGGCAGTAAGCGATCCTGAGCTTCATGATCAGAGCGGCTCTGCGTCTGCATCGGCGACGGCTTTAGTAGATCACGCGATGAGCCTCAGCGTTGAGCAGTGTCAGGTCGTGGTGGTCATGTACGTCTTGGAGCTCTTTTACATGTTAGTGGAGTGCGATAGACTGGCAGCCGCTGCTCCTGTTGCTACTGCTATTATGGTGTCCTATATAACAAGCACCAAGGTAGTTATATCACACGCGCGAAGACTTTACACTTAGAGTTAGAAACTCTATTAGCCCGTAGAGACCTATTAGGACTCTTAATTTAAGACCAACGCACATCACCACATAAATGTTTGAAAGTAAGAGTCAACTGCACATCAGACGCTATTCGTTTCTATTTCCACTTCTCTAAGCCTAAAAAAAGCAGCGAACCACTCGGCGCGGAAATCCAGGCGACAACAAAAGGAAGTAGGCGCAAAGCGCGACTTGGAGTTCTGTCGAAGAAGCCGGAGTCGAAAAAGCAGTGTGGCAAGCTGCTCAAGACATCAAATCGATTTTCTTCGCTTCCCGTATATGAGTGGAATCCTAGCACAACAAGCACCATGGGCCGCCGCAAGGATACGAAGCGGACCCCTCTAGTAGACACATCAAAAAACTATCCAGCAGACAAATCATCAGAAAAGAAGGCCACGCTTGTAACCCCCAAGAGCAGCACTGCAGATGAGGCCACCCTGCGCTTCATCCAGGGACGAAAGCGGACAGCCCCACGACCTCGGCTATCTGATTTGTGTGCCATTCTGAGAAAATGCCGGCGCGGAGAGCTGCTCCCTGGCTTTTCCTTAGCAGCCATGGCAGTGGCGTGCGCGTCTTTCTTCGTGTTGGCGGTGTGGATGATGGCTGGCCACGACGTTGGCCTACAAGCAGAACAGGTTCTGCCATCAGCATCGTCAAAGCGCAGCAGTCTGGTAGTCTCGTCTGTAGACCGTGCGGGATTTGGGCTCGTCGCTGGCACCTTGTTGCTGCTATACTGCCGCCGTGGGATGTTAGTTTTGCTCTTGCGCAGACTCTTGCCCTGTCTCCGAAGTGCGCTCTTTCGCCTACTCGATGCTGCCAGGCTGACTGGCTCGGCGGTGACCGCCCTGCTTTGGACGAGTAGCGCTGCGGCGTGGGGGAATTTGCGTCATGGCTACCGCAAGATGCGCAAATGGAACGTCGCAACCCCTGCGACAACGCGTTCGGCTGCGATCGTGGCAAGTGCTTCGAAAGGTGTGAAGCGTGACTTATGGTAGGTTGGAGTATCCAGTTCCAAACTAATTTTTTTCTATCCGTGTGCTCTAGAACGAAGCCACGGCTACTGGAGTTCTATGCACTTCTGGGAAATCACTCAGCGCCCAAGGATGGCCACGAACTATTCGCCTCTAAGTCGAGGCGGCGCGCCAAACGTGGATAGAGCGTTTGGGCGCGTATGGGGGCGGCGCATTGCCGCTGCCGTCGCTGTTGGTGGATCTTGGCGTTTGTCGTTGTGTGCCAGGTCCCTGAATGAACCACAAGAGGGAGATGTAAAAAGCGCGACCGATTTAGCAAACTCTGACGTGGACACGTCCGAGGTTTATTGGGCAAGCCTCAAACACCCTGGTGGAGCTCGATTACGCGACACAGAGGCCCGCTGTCAATACCTCACAGCGCACGTACAGGGCCAGGCGCAGTTCGTGAGTGACCGCGGGGACGTGCTGACACAAGGGGCGAAGCCAGCAGAGAAACTCCTTCAAGCCATGGAGTTCGACGACAACGACTGGCGCGCGTATGAGAGTTGTATCGCCACAGCTTTAAAAGCGCGCCCCAAGAAAGATCCAGCAAATAACTTCTTCGGTGGGGCTGTTAGACGCGCAGACAGTGTAGCCGTCCCAGTCCGAGGTAAAGAAGGAGAGGGGGGGACAGCTGCTGTTCTCATAACGCGCAAGACTTTCCGAATCGTAATCGACAATGCAGGCGCGCTTGAGTCCCCAGGGGCTGTCAGTAATCTCCTCAACGCGAATGCCAGGGCCACGACAAGCGGAAGCAGAGACCTCCGGCACACACTGCAAGCGGCCTGTGTGGCCCTCGACGTCGCGGGCAGCCCATGTTGCGCTGAAACGTACTTCGTATGGGTCCGATGGCATTTCCAGTACGATGTGCGCTCAGATGAGGTTCGAGGACGAAGCTGGACGGAAGTTGTTGTCGACATTTTTCATGTACGGCATCGGCCTACAGGGACGTTCGTCAACTATGCGCTTGGTGAGCCATTATGAGTGAACAGCTTCTAAAAGTGACCTGGGAAATCGCTTTAACGACTTTGCGCGCGTTCGCGCAAAAAGCTAGGGCTCTTATTTCCTGAGTCATTTTTGGAAGCAAGGCGCCCACTCATACGAGCCGTTCAACACAGGGCGACCGCAGTTCGAGAACAACATACGACTGAGGGCTGGGGAGTTGTTTGCTGTACGGGTGCAGCAACTTCACGATGCCGGATATGCACACCTCAATTTGAAGCCCGGCAGCATCCTGCTTATTGGTGATCTTATGGCTGGAGACAACTACTTAAGTACTCGTCTCTGAGTCTCAGTGCATCTCGTCTGATGCATAAATATATAAGAATAAGACTCACTTAGTTAGTTACCCTTTTTTGAGTACCGTCAAAGATGGAGATGAAGGATCATCTCTACTGGACAGCTCTAATAGCCCATCGTGGGACGCTTGGTGGGACGTAAAGCTGTTCGGCTTCGACTTTGCGCTTCCAGTCAGCATGGCACTTATGAACGAACACTGTTCCGAAGTCAGAACCTGCAGGCTCGCTGAAAAGTGCTAACATTTTTTAAGGCAAGGCCAGTGCGGTAATGCTGGCTCTTGGCACTTTGAGCCCGGAACAATACTCGGCACGTTGGCACCCTTTCGGCAGCATCTGACAATGGCGACCGTGGGTAATGGTCGTCACGCTAGCACGTTTTAGTGAGCTTGCAGGCTCTGACTTCGGAGCGGTGTGCGTTCATAGTCGCGCGCCTCTCTTCCGGCTCTTTCTTTGTTGCCGGAACGTTTGGCTATCACGATCCGCGCCTCAGCGAGATTCTTGCTGTCAGTCGTGAGGGAGTCCCGAGCGCCGGCCACAAAATTATGAGTCACCTTAAGCTTGAGCATAAAGACCACCCTACGAGTACGAGCACTAGGGCCAACAACGTAACGGCGCACGGGCATCACGATCAAGGGCATAAGAGTAGCAAGAAGAGCAAAAATGCGACAGCAATACCAAGGCCGTCAACATCACCAGCATGAAGGTCATCAAGGTCAAACTCGTAAGGCTCTTGAGCTCTTTAGCCTGTGCAGGGGCTGAGCAGTTAGACGGTGGAAATAGATGGTCGCGATCTAGTTAGCTTAACCAGATGGGGGGCTCGTTTTTATCTTGTTCTTGTGCAGACTAGCAGTAGGCAAAGGACGGGGGTGGCATCGCGGAGGATTGTGAAGGACATCGTCCAAAACTGTAGCCACTCGGCTACATTATAAGGATTTTCTAAGTTTGGTTCTGTCCCGGCCGCATCCGCAACGACCGGCGGAATACTGCAGGCACGGCATTGCGATACGTTTATGGTTGGCACAGCGCGGATTTTCTTTCTGCGCGGAGAAGTTTACATCCGGTCTCGGTATCTTACTACGATACAAGAACTAACGGAATCAGCGAGCAAACCGGAAAGCGACGGCGGCGTGAATGTTGAAAGCATGTGGAAACAGGCGGAAATACATACAGGGGAGAATCCAGATACCCTCATACCCAAGACTTCGCCTCTCTATGATCTGGATCAATATAAACTCAGAACCGGTAGACTTCTTCTGCGGTGGGAACCAGATGACCGCAAATTGGCGGAGCTCGTGAAACAAGATAAGCAAGCGGCGTTGAGAAGACTTTTAGTAGGTGAGACTCTGACTCAGGGCCAGGATCAGTCGTGGAAAAGAGTAGGCCTCTCGTCAGTTGAGGCTGAACAGGTCGGCACTTGCCTAATAGATGGCCCCGGCTTTCGCGCGCAACAGCTGGAAATATTGGCCGTCGATACTAGTACTTCTACTTCGCCATCCGTCAGCGCCCTCTTTGATCGTGTACAACAGGCGGCGAAACAAACAGAGCCAGACCAGTGGGGGTGCTTTGGTGGCCAGATCTTCAATGTTCTTCATGTAGAAGACTCCTCGACTGTGTTTCGCTTTCCGGGTGTAGTGGCACAAGAAGGAGGTGCTAGAAGTCGCGCCTCTGTCTTATTGAAGCACATAGAAATCTTGCCGCCGGCTCCAGCTAGCACAGCAGGGCTCGAGGGTTTTATGACTAACTTGGCCGAGGTGATGGAAAATCCGTCAGACGCCGGCGTCTGGAGTCGGATGAAGATACCAGAGCCAGCGAAAAATGCTCTGCGAGCGGCTCTCCAAGATACGTGCCAGCTTCTTCGTGATTCATGCTGGGGCAACACCCGCAGCGCGTGGCTGAAAGTCTCTGATGTAGTAGGGGCCCATCTGCTCATCTTGTTCGCGCAGGAATTAGCGCCAGAGGATTCAGAGGCCCCACTTCCCACTGCCTGTGGGCTATCCACGCTATGAATCATACTACGCATCAACATACAGATCAACTTGCCAGCACTTACATCAACAGCGTGAAGACCCGCGAGCATTATGATCAAGGGAACAACAGGAGCAAGAGGACCATGGCGACAGAAGCGCCAAGACCATTAGCAGCACCACCTCCATCGGCATCAAGGTCATCAGGGTCAAAGTCTACTTAAGGCCTTCGGCGTGTAAAGTAAGGGACTTCAGAGAGAATGAATGTTGCGGCCAGGAGAGCGCCAGGCCTAGAATGGCCTTGCGGTAGCTCATTGGCCAAGGTTCTGGATGACGTCCTTCGCCGTCGTCCGCGATTTCTCCCCTGTCTTGTGACTGGTGCCAATATGCCCGGGCCCAGGGCAAAGATGAGAGGAGAAATTAGGCGGCTGCTGTATCTGTTGTTGCTATTTTATGGATATCTCTCCCCCGGCTATATGTCGTCCATCCAACTGGGCAAACTCACTAGTTCGCGCTCTTCCACTCTCTCTCATCATCTGAGTGATTTTCTTTTTCACACGCTGAAGAGGAAGGCCTTAAGTTAAGACTTTGGCCCTGCTGCTCATGATGACGGTGCTGTTGCTGATGGTCTTAGTGCTGCTGTCGCGATGGTCTTCTTGCTCTCGTTGTTTCCTTGGTTGGTCATGGTGCTCGGGGGTCTTTACGTTGTTGGCTTTTGTGCTGGTAATTTACGTTTTCTGTTGATGCGTAGTATGATTCATAGTTTGTGGCTCAGGAGACACCGGAAGCGACTGAAGTAAAAGTCCCACTTCCCAGGTTTGCTCAGACGAGACCAACCCCAAGGCCGCCGGCGCCGCCGAAGGCTGCCTTAATCGAGACCAACCCCAAGGACGAAGATGGCGGTCCTCATATGCCCAGCGCCAACTATGCCCCGTCCCTGTTGGACGTTTCTTTCCTCGGCGATGTTATTCTTGTTCATGACAACTCCTTCTTAGAGACGTCGCTGACGGATGTTGTGGAGGACCCCTTTGACGAAGTAGATCAACCGCATGTGCAAGAACCGTCTAGACTTTCACAAAGCGGGTCTTCATTCGTATCATCGTCTTCATCAAAAGGAACAAGAACTGATCCAGTCGCGTCCTCATCTTCATCTTCCACTACAGGAGAGGACACAGCGTCCTCCGCCACATCTTCAGACTACAGAGCAAGATCTTCAACAGCATCTACTTTGAGAGTAGTATCAAAGCATGTGCATGACGATGACGGAGGTGAGGAGGAGGACGCGACGTACCTGTCGCAGTGATTGAGTTGGACAGAAAAGTAAAACTTATGGTATGACTTCTTGATAATGAAATTAAATAGAGGCCGCCTTTTTCCTTTTTATGCCATTGCCATTTCTACCTAGAAATCATGGCCGCTTTCTGACTGCGTTCGTGCATTTACCCAAAAGCGTCGTGGAAAAAGTAGTCATCTTGCTATGATCTACATCTAGCGTTGGAAAAATAACTCCAGGCGAAACTAAATTCTACGTGTAGATCTGGAACTTAAGTCCCGCCCTTCGATAAATCTTGAGTCCAACTCTAACACACTTGTAGAGGAGGAGGGGGAGGTGGTGGTGGAGCAACCAGGTGGAGCTGCAAAGAAGGAGGAGTGAGGAGGTGGAGCAGCGAGGTGGTGGCACTACAGAGGTGGAGTAGTAGGTAGAGGAGGGGGGGGGAGGCGGTGGTGGAGCAGCCAGGTAGAGCTGCAAATGAGGAGGAGTGAGGAGGTGGAGCAGCCAGGTGGTGGCACTACAGAGGTGGAGTAGTAGGTAGTGGAGTGGAGGAGGTGGTGGAACAGCAGCCAGGTGGTGCTGCAAATGAGGAGGAGTGAGGAGGTGGAGCAGCCAGGTGGTGGCACTACAGAGGTGGAGTGGTAGGTAGTGCTGGAGTGGATGGGGGTGGTGGAACAGTAGCCAGCTGGTGCTGCAAATGAGGAGGAGTGAGGAGGTGGAGCAGCCAGCTGGTTGGTGCTGCACTAGAGGCACTAGCTGATGAGTATGTTGAGTTACCAGTGTGGTGCGGTTAGGATTTAAGCTGGTTTTTGGGAGTGCATTACATGGCACTAGAGAAAAACCGTCATCGTCTACGTCGATCACATCATCATCAGACAAGAAAGGACTTCGTCTTTTACTTGTTACCTTATTTCGCCGGAAGGAGTAGGAGAAAGAGGAGCAGTGGAAGCAGTGGCTGGCTCTTTTTTTGACCATGGTGTAGATTTACCACGATGAAGATCGACAAAGTGGTCGGAGGACTAAAAGCTGCTATGGTCTAAGCAAGCAGATTTATGGGAGAGAAGTATTATACACATTATCGATACTTGTTACGAGTTGTCTTATGTTTTTAAATTCATCGAAATCGGATTGATTCGTCACCTTTATTAAAGTTTTAGTTTATGAATTCACCAAAGAAAATATTATTTCTGAGGCTGACTCTTCAAATACACGGAACCTCTCGAGCAAGACAACTACTCAAATCAGGTTTACCCCACTGCAAGCCAAAAATGTATGGGTACTAATGTAGTCGACGACGTTAGCACTTGTTCACCACTTGAGGAGGCTTTTTTCTAGCAGGATTCCAACGAAAGAACCAACTGGCGATCAGAGGCTTCTCTGAAAAGCCACAGTTGGGGGTGGACAAAGTTCGGCGATCGATGTGGTACCTACTTAAGTAAATAATTTTGGGCCTTTTTTGCTTTCTTTGAGTTGTACTTGCTTACCCATGCTTTAGTTCTAGTTGGCACAGGCCAATGGGTGCTTTTGTTCTTGATTTTCCAATCACTGATCTGTATTCTTCACCCTAAAAACTCAGAAATTGTTGTCCTCTGATAACAATGATGATGCCCTCACTTAATCCCTAACAGGTTTTCCTTGAGAGGCAACTGCTGTTAGCACGACTCCGCAGCAGCTGCAGAGTACAAGAGGCTTATCTTCGTCGTTTTTGGTCTTGCGTGCGTGCAGAAAACCTTACTGGATTTTCCCTTTTCATGGTTTTTGAGTTTTTGCCTTTGATTTCGTTTGACGAAGATGCGTGTTTGTTGATAACTAGAAGTACTGCCGTTGTTCCGTTCATCAACAATTCCAACAACTCTCAATGTTTTTCTTTTTCAGACTGTTAAAGACCTTGGCCGTGGCTAAGAAGTGAAATATACCAAGTTGCAAATATCACCGTCATCCGTGTGAATTTTTCATTAGATTCCAGTTAAGGAGGCGTCTCATTAATCATTTTTGAGTCAACAACTGTAGGGATACTTAGAAGACCGATCTGTTGAGAAGAAGAGCTACAACTCTAGGCAAACTCACTATTCCCGTGGTCAGTGCAAAATGATATTAGCTCTGGGTCACTCAGGAGTAGGCTCTGAGTCTACGAGAGTAGTTCGTACCCGCTTACGCGCCATAAATCAAGGGTGTAATAATGACACACTGAGAAATGTAAGCGGCTTCCAGTGGCAGTCGTTTCGTAGAGCTTCAACTACGAAAATACACAAAGAAAAAATCGTTATGTTCCATTGTAGTTTCGCTGATGTAAGCGCGCTAGTGAGAGCACTAGTTGCATCCGCAGCACTTCCTCTAGTACTTCTGAATCCAATAGCTCAGCAATATTGATAGTACTTCTTCTTGACCACAGCAGCTCAACTTGCACAATAATTAGAATCAAGTACTAGTCGTAGTCCTAGGATAGAAGTATTTCGCACTCGTGGCTTGTTTATTTTTTTCTTCATTCACTTCACTTACAACTTAACTACAACCTCGCTAATTGATATCTGACGTTCGCAAACTTTGAACTAACAGCAATTCGAATTTTCATTTTTGTTTCGTCATATTTGAGTTCGATACCTAAACCTACTGACTTCGGTTTATAGACAATTACAACTTCAGCTCGATGCGTCAAACAGTATTCATGTTATCTTGTACAATCAATCTATCCTTCGAATTCAATATCTTCAGCCTTGATCTTACAAATTATAGTTGTAAAAATGGTACAACCCATACTTCTAGTCGACGTACTTACTTCATCTTTCACGACTGACTAGAACTACAAGAAAGTAAGAGCTCTTGTTACACACGCACATACACATACTCCTGTTCATCAATTCTAGTATTAGTATTCCCTTCATATGATAACTATAAGTATTCTTCGTCTGTCATAGAAGTAAAGCTAACACTAAGTAGGGTAGAGGAGCGTGGTCAGGACCTTGCTTGTCATAACCACACGGAGACGTGGTGCTGGTGTTCATGGTGGATAAGAATTTAGAACATCCATGATAGAGAATAACAAGCGCGTGACCACCTCCTATTCAACACCATGACTGACTTGTACAGTTCCCCCATTTTTACCACTCATTCATCATGATCATCTCCCTGGACTAATAAGGACACTCCGTTCGCATCAAGAGCAACGTGTGCAGTTCATTGTCACCAAAATATACTCAGTATGATGTAATGCGGATAATGATGTGCGTGGTCATAATGTCATACGAGGACCTTTTCAACAAGATCGTGCCAGGATGGGTTATTCTTCGGCATGTAAGTAAAGAACAATTATCAATACATCGTCACATGACGTTGAAGATTGGCATACCTTCTGGAGGATTGTGTGATAGTGCAGGACGATGGTCTAGCAGGCTTGTGATGAGTTTACTTAAGTGGTATACCTAAGTATACATAGACGTGTTGATCTTCAAGTAATATGAATATGTGCCTCAATCTCAAGCCGAGGAGTCTTTGGGTGAGAACTAGGAATGGGAGCACGAGTGAGAATGAGTGCAGTCCTGGTGCGTGTTGTCAGTTGAAGAGAGTGCTGAGAGAAGAGCAGTTTTACAGAAAGAGAAACTGCCTATTGAATCCTAATCATGATCTCTTGTTATCTCTTTTTGATTTGGTTGAATAGGAATATTAAGAATCTTCTTGTGATTCAGTATTCACGTTGAACATGTAGTGGCAAATCCGACGTGTAGATCCTCTACGAAGGTTGCTTCCACAGGAAAGAAGATGACGGAGGTTGCTTTCACAGGAGGAGCACTGTCGGGTTCTCAACAGCCTTTGCTTTTCTTACGGCTACTCCTGTTTCAAGCTACTCTTAAGTTTTTTACTCCTGCGCAGACAACTTACTACTGCCAACAGCAAAGACAAGTGCGATCAGTGCATCGTGTTGCTTCCATCTTCAGCAACAGGAGTTCTTCTTCACCAACATGCAGCAGTAACAGGAGATCAAGATGAAGTGGTTGCTCGGCATACTAATAAAAATAATTGCAGCAAGTATTCATATTGACCTTTAGTTCTAACGACTCCTCACTTACTGCTCCCTCTGCTGTCACTTACTGTTCTGCTTCAGCAGTAGCTTCTTATAGCAGATCAGCAATAGATGAATCTATAATCGAATAGACTACAACTAACTTGTACCTTTAATACTTGAAGCCAGATCCGCCAACTAAACTCTCTATTTCTCTTCTAATCCTTGGTGACATCGTGGCCTTGAGAGGTGTGAGTGGCATTGTATCCACAGCTCACGTCTCCTCCAGCAGCTCGGGGAACCAGTCGGAACAGCCTGTATATTTATGCTCGATTTTACTTCTTCTTTGATAAGGGAACAGGCCAACGCCTAAACCACTAAGCCAAGTGGTTTAGGCGTTGGCCTGTTCCCTTATCAATCTTGTACTATTTAGACTAGCATTTCCATAATTTTTATTTTATTTATTTTTCTAGCTTTTTGAATTTGAGCATTCTCTTGTTCTTCTAATTTTTCTTTCCAATTACTCCTCCGCATCGCCGCATGCCGTATGCGCTGTCAGCTATTATCATGAGCAGAATGGGGGAGGTCCGCAGCAGCAGCGTGCTTCTACTTATGGTATTCTATAACACTAGTGCCTAATTAGAAGATATAATTGCATCTATACCCCATGATTTTGATTGGGCACACGACTACGACTACGTTTATCCTTGACCTTGGTAAAGTAATTTGATAAATACTCTAGTACCAGGATGTTTAATATCCTTGCCTTTTGGCAAAGTTGATAAATACAACTCTTCCTGGAGGGCTTGGCGGAGAAAATCTCATGTTCTAGTAGAAAGCGTTGCCTCTTCCTCGTCCTCCTTCTCTCTCTTCCTAGTCTCGCAGGTTGCAATATTGATATTCTACAAATAGATACTATTGTAAGTTTTATTTCCCTCCGCTTTCTCCTTCGTTCTCCTCCTCCTCCTCCTCTCCTCCTTATCGTCTCACTTATCTCTAACACCAACAAAGCTCATCAGGGGCAGGAAGCTCGTCCTTGTCGGCTCCCGCGTCTTTTACTTAAGGCTAGTGCATCGCTATCCCATTAGGGGTATTCTGGCTGGAGTTCCTCTACCCTGATTTAAAGGGGACGAACATAACGGGAGACGAGGCATAACAACTGGGAAAATTGCCAGGCACAGTGAAAAACTAGCGCTAATTTCTATTGGCGGCGTCAGTGGAGTGTGGTCGAAGTTGCTTGTTTCAGATAGTCCCGAAGCTTTCGGACGCAGCAAGCACGACTTCTCGGGATGCTGGCGCTGGGTCTACTTTAAGATTGTAGTACTCGCTTGATTATTTTCGTAATCAGTGTAACTTCTTCTAAGAGAAGCACAGGGGCGGGCACAGTAACTATAACCAGGACTATCACGCATTCTATCAGAAAGCCATAGAAGAATAGATGAAGACCCAAGCATTTTATCCATGCATTCGGCATTCATTTGTTTCTAATACCACTGCGAAGATTGCAGAAGGAGCGTTTAGACAACGCCAAAGTAGTGAAACGTGGCGCACCTGCGCGCCTAGTCTTCGGATCTCGAGTGCAATTTTTCCATATACAAACTGGTCGCTTTCTAGCAGTCCAAAAATCACAGGAGGCTTTCCTCTCAAAAGGAGCACGACGTCTACATCTCGGAAGCTTGACGGATATTGTTAAGGCGAGAAAAGCTTCTTTATTGGTAGAGATGGACATCGAGATGCTCCTTTTTAGACTTCATATGAGATGATGATGCTGATGATGATGATGGTGCTAGTCGATTCAGATATTTACTAAAAAGATAGGGAGACCAATTCTACGCATTGGAAAGGTATATATATTATAAGTAACAAGTAGGATGCGGTCTCGTTCTTGAGGACTTGTTACGATGTTGAATACCCGAGGTCGTGGTCGAGAATGGAGGGACACCAACATACGAATGACTTCTAAGAATTTTGATGGCGGAGCCGTTTTTCGGTTGTTGCCCTACAGTGCAGGCAACCAGCAGCTTGGAGCCGTGTTAACGCAAGCCACACCTTTGCTTAAGGTTTGTTAATATTCGTATTTTCTCTGATGTTGTATATGTATTGATAGAGCACTACCACTAGTATTCATCGTATGAATTTTGATTTTGTCTTATCTACTAGTACTAACCGATGTATAGATCATACCTAATCTAACCGATTCAGTAGAGTCGTCTAATCTCCGAATAGTCAGCGAGAAGTACGGTCGCGCATGGCACCTCCATTGTTCGGACTCTCTTCTGAATTCACTGCGCATCCGAGATGAAAATGATTAAGGAAAAATTTGAATTGTGGGTTGTACCAAATACAACATGATGAGGAAAAGTAGAAGGCGAGGAGGAGTATGGTTTAGCATTAATTCGCAACATCGAGGAGAAAAGCTTATACTACCATCAGCATCAAGGAAGTTGATTTCTCGTTCTAAAACGAACCTCGAAGCACGACAGTCGCCACGACGAGCACGAGCCAAGGGAAGGAGCTTGCAGAAGATCAGGAGCCTTCTGCTAGTGCGTCTCCCTTACTAAGTTTTGAAGTAACATTGACGAGTGTTATGAACAAACGGACACGCTTGTGGAGGAGGTCAAAACTTAGGGAAAATTAGGGGACATTATGGTTCCCTAATTTTCCCTAATTTTCCCTATGTGGGAGGTTTAAGCGTGTCCGTTTGTTTCTAAGAGTGAAGAATCCACCGGATGGATCTTCTCCAAGGCCTGCGAACGTTCTGTGGGTTCTGCTACGCCTCTGGCCTACCAAACCGTGGTGTCTTTTGCTGCAGTCGACGGAAAAGTGTTGGAGATATGGTTGCATATGAATCTTTGTAATGAGAAGATGGTTCTGGTTGCATATAAATCTTTGTAATGAGAAGATCGTGGAGATAACCTAACCAAACTCGACAAGGATCCATTTAACCTATTAACCTAACCATCGAGGAGCAGGGGCGTTAGCGTTTGCTATACTGAAAGACCACCGTTTGCTATAATGAAAGACGTCGCCTTCTCCTTGTACTTCGAGAGAAGGCAACTCTTGGCACTGCGGCACGATGAAGAATCAAAGCCCGGAGATAAAGATTTTTCATATGATCAGTAATCTATAACGATGTCTCAGTCTCTAACCCAAGCACCACTGCTGGACAGCATCGGGGCCGCATCAGATGGTGCGGGTCATTCCTCTGCAGAGAAAAGCGGAGAAAGCCAAAGGCAGAACAGTTTTCGGTCTTTGTTCGTCATGTTGAGACTACACTCGACGTTTGGGGCAATAGAGTCAAGCGAAAACCATCCAACGAAGACGACTAATATTATGGAACTTAGTTCTTGTAGAACTAGAAGTATTCCGCTAATATGATGATTTTGATCGTGATCTTCCTGAATATGATCATCTTGTGTGGCCTATTCTTGCCCTGTTCCTGAGAAGAAGTGTACTCACTCTTTTAGATACATAGATACTTCTATCCCCTACTAGATATGGGTTATCTCGACATCAAGGAGAGTGCAAGGTGGGTGCACGCGAAAGAAGGCCCCTCCCAACTTCCTCTCGCTCAACTATGGATAAAGATTGAGAACCACTAGGACTAGTACTGCTAACGTCAGGAAATCTTCTTCAGTTGCTGCGAAAATGGAAACCGAAAGAGGCGTGGATGGTTCCAGATTTCTCAAGCTAGACTGGAAACAGCATCTACAACATTCTCGACAGATTTAAGGCATCACCGTAATTTACGTCGACGACTGCAAAGGCTCACAGTCGTTTATCTTCACAGCTTTTCTCTACTTTCTGGCATTGGCTGAGCCTCCTTCTTGGATTCTGAGACTAGTACTATAGTATACTATATAGATACGTAGTCTCAGACTATGTATCTATTTGCTCAAGGTGAATTCATTGCGAAACATCAATACTGTGAGCAGCTCTAACAGATGGGAACGAAATTTTTCGTCCCTCACTTTGGTCGTGTACGATGGGGCGAGGCCTTTGCGCTATATCATGTCGCGTCTGGGTCGTTCTTGAGGTATAACCAGACCAAAGGAAGACTTTCTGCAGCTGGAGGCATGACGAGACGCAAACTGGACCTAGCGCAAATGTCGAATCTGCAGGATGATTACGGCTAGTGCAGCATCTTGAGGACGGTCTAGGTCTAGGAAGGTTCTCATTGTAAATTACGTGCAGCAGGAATTTCGCAATAATATATGCTTACAGAGTACTAGTTTTGCACTGTTGTTGTCTCCACCTCAGAGCTTATACTCTAAGCAGAGCAATCCCTCGATCGGTTCTTATTCCAGTTGTCACCAGCCGATGGATACGCCGTAGAGCCTACGCGCACGTCTGGGCCACATGACCGCAGTAAGGTTCATCTCCACTGCGCATCGGACAGAAATCTGATACTAGGGCTCAATGATATTCAAGGACTGGGTACACTACTACGACTACTACTACACTCCAATAATATAAGAAACAACTACTATGACTACTGGGAGATGAGATGCAAGCAACAAGAAGTGAATTGATTCGAGTTCATCTAATGATAGTTGTTCCGGGCGGGTCTAGCGCCAGCACCTGTTACGGTGGTGGCACTCTGTTTATGTCCTTAGTCGACCGAAATGCGGCAGGTGGGGAGGAAGACGATGCTCTTCAACCGATGGAAGACGGAGTAGAGGACGGACATTTGGATGAAGAGTATGAAGCGAAAATCTGTTATCTTTTATCTATCACGTTTCTTACGACGTAGAAATAGAGTGCGTCGATAAAGATAATGATCACAGATTTTTTGGCTTCATAGAGAGCGACACGTCTTTATACCGCAACAGCAGCATCACCATCAGACTGGGAACCACGGGACGGTTGGGCAGGGAGATCACAATACTTTGACGATATTAAGGGCGGACCCAGACGATGTGGCCACTGTAGAAACGTGCGTCCAAGTGAGGGAGGCGCTACAGGTGACGTTGCAGCAATTGGCAAGGTGTACAAATACTGACGTCGAATACAAGAGTTGTAGTCCTAGTATTTTAATTTTTAAGTAGCAAGGGTGGGTTACCTCAGAGTAGATGACAGGGCTTTCATCTTCACCACCATCCTTGGCCACCGCTTTTCAAGGGGGAATAAACAGGTGAAGGATGATCTGAAGCATGCAATGTCCTCTTGTCGTGACCTTTACTATCACTGGTGCCACGGACGCAAAGAACAGCACGAGTGGTAGCATGATTGACAGGAAGGACGCAGCAGCTGCTGGAGCAGGTGGCGCGCCGACGCCAGCCTTTTCGCGGGCGAAGACGCAGATGATCGTCACAGCCGATGGCGCGAAACGTCGACCGACAGCACTAGAAAGGGCAGCTCAGATGGAGGAGCACTTGAGGAGGGAAAGACTAGCATTACAGAGCTTCGTGTCTTCAGTAGGTCACATCCTAGAGCGCATGGCTGGTGGAGCGTGTCTCCGGAAACTTCTGCATGACCTGCTACAGGAACGAGCTACAAAGGTGTATAGTACTGGAGATGAGGCAGAAGAGCAGGAAGAAGACGAAATAATGAGTGAGGTTGTAGAGGACGCTCTCACTCTAACTGGTACAGCCTCTCCGTCTGCTAGTGTTTTTAACGGAGCTGCTTCTGCTGATCCTCTCCTTCTAGACCCGATGAATTCCTCAAGTGCTTTAGAGAGGAAACAGCAAGCAGTTTGCGAAACCGGGCTGCTGCAGACTCTGCTCGACGCCGTCGACCTTTTAGGCGGGTTGTATTTTGTGGACGGTGATCCAAGGTCTCTGCGGAAGTACGGCGCTTTCGCAGCCTTCGCGTCGGATAACAGTGCAGGAGGCCAGAAGATTGACCCCGGCGCTCGCATTGAGGAAAGTCCAACAATCTTGATCAGCAAGTCCGAAAGCGAAGCTCGCGCAGCTCTGCAATTGTTGTTGCAGTGTTTGCGTGCAGCATTCCGCGGCTACGGTCCCTCAGAGGCCATGGTGCAGCAAAAGTCGCAGGCCATCGTGAATCTCCTTGCCCTGAACGTTGGAGCAGAGGACGCGTATGCGGCACTGTGCTCAGGAAACCTTGAGACCTTGAAATCCTTGGACGTAGCGAGCACGTTGAACCGCGTCTGCAACCTGATCAAGAAAAATTATGAGAAGATTACTCACCAGATCCGATGATGGAAACTACAAGCATTACAACTAAGATGCTGAGTAACCCAATCTCAAGCTAACAAGGAATCACCCAACATTCAAATAATCCATCAAGAACTACATTGGTATTTATAGTACACCCCTTCACTCTAAACAGCCGGCCCACGTGCCGTCGCTTTGCTACGTGTGTTACTGAATTTGTGTTCATGTAAGGAACGGGGTGTCGCGAGTCTGCAGGAGCTTGTTTGTGAACGACTTTGCCGCGACCGCATGCTAGTGTCCTTCGCAAGAGGAAAAAGTGATGAGATTCTTGTAACTTGGAACTTCGTAGGAAATAAAGAGGAGCACTCATCTTCGACCACCTCCACACCTAAAAAGATGAACTATTTCTTCGAGCCACCAACAGCGTTGGAACTACAACAGATTACACATAGTGACGGGCGTGTCTACGCCATCCTGAGCGACATCTTTGCAGACGAAAACTTTACTAGTTCTGATACAGTTTTTACCTCTTCTAGCACAACAGGAGCCGCAGCTACAAAACATCAAGGCTCGTTACAGCCAGCAGGTGGGTTTTTTGGAGGTGCTGGTACACGAGTAGAAGGAGCAGCTCCTACTAGCACCACAAGCGACAAGAGGAGGCTTTCGTGGCAGAAAGCTTTTTCGACCATCAATACAGCAGCTTCGTTCACTAGAGAACGAAAAAAAGCTGCGAACTTTAAGACTTCCGGGAATCTCCCATTTATTTGAGAAGCACCTTGGACCTCCCGTGTAAGGAGGAAACGGGTCCAAGAAGACTTCCAAGATGGAGTTGGATTCCCTAATGACTTGCGTCGCATACTAGGAAGGTGGATCATTGCCCAACTAGAGCTCTTCGCTGAGTTGACATTGGATCGAGCCATTAACCCTTTTCTGAGGCTCAAATCAGAATTGGGTTACGAGTTACTACTTCTGTTAGGGCATCCCACATTGTTCCTCTTCAGATATTCTTCCCATATATTAGAGTTTGGCGTGGTCCTCGGTCCTCCTCTTTCTATGTACAACATTGAATTGCCTGTTACTCCCACTTCTCAGTGATGGATGATGACGATGCTCTAAATACTTTTTACTTAATTCAACTCCTCTCAGAATTACTTATGTAATTCTTCATCATATACTTCCCTACAACTCTTAGTACCACTTTAACTTCAGCACTGTTAAATGGAAATTCTTCATCATATACGTCCCTACTCCTAGTACCACTAACTTCAGCACTCTCAGTCAAAGTCTAAATGGAAATTCTTCATCATATTTATACGTCCCTACTCCTACCACTAACTTCAGCACTCTCAGTCAAAGTCTAAATGGACCTTCCCTACTCCTACTACCACTAACTTCAGCACTGTTGGGCGGAAGCGGTTTAGAGCATGCGCGGAATCAGAGGGAGCTCCCTCCTGCATTGAGAGTCGTCATTTGTCGACTTCTGACAAACATGTATTTGAACCATTTGATGCATGTAGACCTGGGCCCACCTCTGGAAGTTCGACTAGTCTCAGAACTTCCGACTCTGGGCGATGGCGGCTCCGCATCCTCTGGCCTATTTGCATGCTGGCCTATTTGCCAGCTTTCTGGGTCATGCTCTGACATCTTTCCTTCCACTACATCAACAGGCAGTACAAGAACTAGTACCTCCAGCACTGTGGCGAGTACAATTACGGGTAGGAGGTTTTACGTACTTACTTCTGTCGATGCTTCTTTTGGCTCCCCTAAAGCTAAAGAGGAGAACAAACGGGTAAGAGAAACACCGAATGAGCTCTACGTCTAATACAAGCGCTGCAGGAGGACTGGAGATGCGTGAGTATCGTTATCGGCCTCTATTGAACTACGACATCGAAGAGGGGGCAGGGGGATGTAGTAGCGAAGGAGCTTCGTTGGAAGGAAGAACAAGTGGATCAGGGTACATTTTTTACGGCTTGAACAACCGGAATAATTATAGAGAGCATAGCACTTCGACTTCTAGGCATACATCAACAGCAACTTTCTTATCATTCAGTTTAGAAAGGAGTACTTAACGTTTTTCATCTATAAAACATCGAAACAAGCATCACTTGAACGCATGCGAAGAATCAAATTGTTTTTGTCACAACTCCGAAAAATAAACATAGACATTGATGAATGCAAGGACTTCCTCTAACTCCTGCCAGTCTATGAGCCCATAGTCGATGTTGGATTTGGCAGTGGCGTGCCTGGTCTTGATTGGGGAAAACTCCGAGACCCCTACGCAGTAAAGAAAAATTTGAACGCACTCCTAGCTTCTTGTGCCGCAGACGATGCATCGAAGTTTCGAGTGTTGGAATTTCTCATTTTGAAACATTTTGAGATGTTTTTCGATGGGCGAAAGCGTTCTAGTTCAAATAGCAGCACCACGACGATTCCATCAGCAGTGCGATTACTGACGCCGGCTGCTTCTTATGGCCAGTACCAGTAAAATAGCTCCACGACATGTGTTGACATACTTACTAGTCCCACATGATGATCTTCTCCACATGTGAAGGTGAACCATTATGATAAGAACATCAGAAACAGATGAATCATGAGAACTTAATTCTACTACTAGAACGTCCAGATCCAGGAGATGCTCTCTAATGCCAATCCACGAAGTTTTTGTCGATCTCCTCTTCGGCGAATGGCGGGTACTTGCTACAAGAGGATCTGAACCATCTGTCTCGGGAGTACCTGAGACAGTTGCGATTCCTATTTTAAGGCTAGAAGAAGTATACTCGTAAACTTGAAATAACCGAGCATGCTATTGCATTGGAATGGAACAACTTACTAGCACGCTAGAGATGGACAGCACATCTACATTAGATCACAAGGATATTTAGATCACAAGGATAGTTGATTCTCGTGAGGAATTCGCAGACCGAGCAAACTTGAAAATAATCTTAAGGGTCGCCTTCTTAATCCACTGTCCACAAGACTATCACTGTGACGTGAAGGTCAAGAAAAAAGCACAAGTAGAACGATTGTAGCTTTGGAAAAATAGAGCAACCACGATTACGCTAGAGATGGACACATCTACATGATTAGATAACGAGGATATTAGATTCACTAAGACAAGTGAGTGTGAGCGCATCTTTACCATGCGCCGGATGTGCGAAGATGCGCAGGAGTTTGCCGGTCTTCGTGCTGATGTGTCCTGCTCTCTTAGTGCGGCAGTCTGCACTGAGATCTGTGCGAGATAAGTAGATAAAAATCTAGATCATCCACACAGTGCTCGTTCTAAGCACAGAGCTTTGGTTTCGTACCTGACACACGTCGCGTCGAGTCGCTGACAAGGTTACTCATCAAGTGCTTGGATTGTCGGACTGACTGGCGACCACCTAGACCGGCTGGCGCTCTGGAAAACGCGACATCTGGAGTTTCTTCGAGGGATGACTTGGCTGCTGAAGAAGGTAGAGGTGGAAATGATAGTTAAGGTCGTGGGGTGGACGAAAGGCTGTATTTGTATTTTGTGGTGATAAAGTTTTGAATTTTGATGCTTCGAACAAGAACGAGAAGGAAGTAGGTCCTAAGCCTAAAGGCCTAGATTGGTTTCTGTGCCTAAAACGCTCAATAAACTACAAAATACATGATAGGTTTATGCAGCTACTGATGGAAAAATTAGAACGTGATAGATTTTTGGAAGAACCGGATTGATTGGACTTATGTTCAATAAACATGCTGCATCGCAGAGGTGCTGGAAATATTTACTTTCACTAAAGACGCGGTAGTCGTAGTCCTAGTCGTGGTTGTGTAAGCAAAGTACTACTCTAAGATGATACGACTTCTTCTGCAGCTCCTGCAAGTGCTTCCTCATCTGGCGCAAGGGCTGCGACGGCATCACTCGCTGCGGTAAAGAGTGAAGTGTGTGAGTGTCTTACTGTCGTAAACAACCTTGCTATCGACGCTCTGGCAACACGGCTGGTTCAAATTTTTCTTGCGCATGAGAAAGAGCTTTTCCCATTAAGGAAAAGGAGGGTTGCAGCTATGTTTTGTAGTTAGCACCAGTAGTTGAACAGATGTTGAGGAATACGCACAAGTCTCCAAATTTGACTCGAATCGCTGTCATGCTTCTTTTTCTCCTACTTAGTTAGTGAGTTCTCTTACAAGTACAACAACCCTCATCATGATCTTCTTCATCAGTTCTCGTCACACATCCTCTAATTTCTCGTCCAGTAGCTGCCTCCGCGAGTGACAGTCTTGTGACAATGGCGGACGCAGAGATCGATACTGATGACCCGGACACGACAGCCTTGTTGGACGCTATAGCTGCTAGGATTCTAGAGGAGGTCGGGAGCCATAAATTCATCGACTTCGACTCACTAGGAAAGCAGTCTTTCAAGACTATATTACTTGACATCTACAGCAGGAATTCAAGTGTAGTAGACGCTGGCGGAGCGGGAATGGATCCTAGTAGTGGTGCCTCGGATGGTGCTGGAGGACAGCAAGATTCTAGTTCTTTTGGAACATCTTTCCTGTTTTCGGGACCATCTGGAGGAGATTTCTCAGGAGGACATCAACCCGCAGAGTCTTTCTCTGTGACCGGCAATGCATCCTCAACAGGGATCATGAACGAAACCGGAGTCGGCACATCTTCTAGTGTGTATGATGCTACTCATTGAGAGCGAAAGTATGGGAATGTCGTTGTTCCTAAGTTGTAAGAAGACCACAAAGGCGGGGGAGCGCGAACGACATTCCCCCATCGACATTCTCGATGAGTGGAAGCTTTCATAGTGCTCCATCGGAGGCACCTTCAGCTTCCGGTGCAGGAGCTTCAGCAGGGTCTTCCTCCTCTGGCACTGGTTCATCTGCGGCGTTCATCTCCGATGCAGCTGTTCAGCTATTATTTTCTTCTAGTTGCAGATTAGGCACAGTCCTGGAATTTGCAGGGAACGACTTACAACTTCTGGAATCAGACGAGGATAGAATATTACAACACCACACGTTGAGAATGACCCACCAATTGCAAGCTCTGTGTGAGGCTAGAGCAAGTTGGGGCAAGGCCGCGGAGATTGATTTTATGGCTTTGGTTGATACTACAGCAACATTTTGCTCGAGATGTTGACCATATAAAAATATTATACATGATGGCTTTCATTGATGAAATAGTCGAAACATTAGAAAGGGTCTATGTCATGGGATAATCGAAACATTAGATGAAAGGGTCTATGTCATTGATGAAATAATCGAAACATGAGAAAAGGTCTAATATGTTTTTCTAAGAATTGGGCAGCTGCGAGTACCTGCGTGGATTTGCTAGTTACTATTAGGCAGTTGTGTAGTTGGACGCTTCAGTTCGAGCGTGGTGGTGGAAGTAGCGGCAACTCCAGGAAGGTGCAACTTGTAAGTCGGCGTCGTGGTTTGACTGGGCGAGTCGACTTTCTACAAGATGAAAGCCGAGATATCTTAGAATATAGAAGTACGAAGATGGGTACGAAGATGAAGAATGCGAGTATTTGTAGTGGTACACAAAAAGATGGAGAAGCGGAAGTAGTTCAAGCTCCATATGAAAAAGGAACAAGCCAGGAGGAGGCGAAAAATACGAAAGTCCTTGGTCCACAACAAGCACTCACGACTCAAGCACCTGCTAGAAGTGCTCAAAGTCCAACCACCGCTGCTGCAGCGGCAGTAGACTCCACCCTGTCTGTTGCGGAACGGATGGCCATTATTTTGACACAAAAGGAGGACTTTAAAGCAGATCCCCTTTTTGAATACGATAGTGAAGAGCCAACCCCTGCCATCCAAGACATGCTACGCTCCTTAGGCGTAGCACGGACACTTCTTTTACGGGTACTTAACTACGTTAGCCCAAGCCCATCTTTGAAGAAGCCATCATTTATTTTCCCGGCAGTTTGGGCTGTTGTTGCCTCTAATTGTTGAGTGGCTCACGTCTGCGGACACTGGCTTGACACCTTTGCGGAAGAGTCTCTGCAGATTAGCGTCTAAGCTTCTAGCGCAACTTTTATTAAGGCTGAATACGAATACAATTCATTTCGACAAGTCGTTTTTTCCTATTTCCTTCGTAGGAGTGGGAGAAATGCAGGCAAGAAGTGAATTGTTTTGCGCTCTAATATTACGTGGTCACGCAGCCAATCAAATCGAAGCAGGAGACTTTTTATTCTCCCTGGTGGAAAAACTCGATGAGCCGGGAGTTGGCGCGGAGATAGTGCTGGAGCAATTGCTGTGCAACTTATGGACGGTTTATCGCTTGTAGTTCTTAATTTGTGGTTACACTCGCAGTCACAGTCAGACTCATAGTGCTAAGAATCCAATTATTTTCTGAGTCGGTTCTATAGGGACAATGCCCTCCAAAGAATCACAGTTTTTTAGCAGTATTTGTACTCCTTCTCCTGCCACAACCAGAAAAGCCTGCACATTTAAAGTCCTGCTCTCTCTCTTCTAATCTCCAACGCTGCTCTTACCCTGACCGCTGCGAACATGGAATACGTAGTTGGACGCGTTTGTAGACGGATTTGCTTGGACTTTCCGAATCGAAACCCAGTGTTTTTGAGGATTTTGCAGAATCTCCTATTTTTATGGCCGGTTTCCACATTTTTACATCCTCTTCCGCCACAGTCGACATCCTTAGCCGCCTCTTTGCCAATACATAGGAGAGAACGAGAAGAACAAGAAAAAGTAAAAGGATGTTCCGAGGAATGTAACCACTAGTGCTCTAGTGTAACCTCTAATGTTGGTGAAGGATACCGTAGTTCCCACCGCGAAGCATTCTCTCCTCGGCGCTTTGAGACACTACCACTACAACAACTTGGCACCTCTACCAGGACCTTTGGGTCAGTCAGGCCAAACAACTACCATGGCTGCTCCTACTAGAATTATGGCTCCTGCTTCTACTACAATTATGGCTGTGGAGACCTACTTGTACTTCTGAGAAATGTAGTAAGCTAGCATCTCTAGTACCACCAGAAAGGCATGAACCATGAAGGGGATCCAGCTCACAGCCGAAGGGTTTAAACTACGCCGTAGGAAAAATACGAAAGTGGGACATAGACGCTGGATCCTTTCATCTACTTCCGATTTACGTCTCTCACTGGCTTATCTACTTTTTATGCTCTAAATCTAATACCCGGAGCAAAAGAGAAGCAGCCTTACGAATTTCGCGTGTGGCAGTGAGTTATTACAATTACGAGGACGCAGACGAAGACATCCACAATTCTAGAGATCAACAAGGGATTGGCACATCTGGTGCCGTCCAACACCATGGTGACTACGCGACGACGGGTCGCGGTGCACAACAGCTTGAACTAGACTTGCTAGAATTAAGGCTCAGCTTTCAATGGTCATTGGGGTTGGTCACTGAGATCGAAGAGGCGACCCCTTGAGAGGACAGGGGAAAACGAAGGGAAAGGGGAGAGCTTTGAACGGGGTCCCTTCCGTTCAGAGTCAGTGACCATTGAAGGCTGAGCTTTAATAGAAGCGTCGTGTCCTCAGGGAGTGGGTGTTACTGCATCGCCAGACCATAGAGGCGGTGGCGTATTCCGACTCCTAAACGCCGCTAGCGGTCGCATCCCTGGCGCGAATCTGCTTTACTATTAAGCAGGGTTGAAACGTGTAAAACATTTTTTTTTGACAAGCTACTTTCTTTAGCTTTTTCTGAAGCTACTTTCTTTAGCTTTACAACTTGAGATTCTCAAGTGCTCCTAAAAATGAATAAAGTGTTAGCTTTTTCTGTGAAGAGTGCTCCTAAAGAACAGCGTAGCTTTTTTACAATCAACATCAATTTTTTATCTTTTCCTTTTTCCTCATCTTCTCTTTTATTTTTCTCTTCCGCCTCCTGCTTCTACCAAAAATAAAGTGTACAGCTGTCAACCTTTAATACTACATCGAGTTTTTGCGTCTGCTAGCGTATCTCAGCATGGGCAGAGATACGGCGCATGAGACTCTGATGCATACCGTGGCGCCAGCACGCAAAGTCGTGCAAGAATACCTGGACGTGGCAGACTTTTTCCATCGGAACCCGCTGGCAACCATCTGCCTAGAGGTGAAGAGAGCGCAGTTATTTTTTTTGCATGAAGTTACGATGTTGACCTGCTGCACCTGGTCGTATGGTTAAGTATTTGATAATTTTGGCGTTGAGACGAGTGAGAGTGAGAGTTGACCTTAAGCACCCCTTCTGGTTCTAATTCATCTGTGCTCAATGATCAGGGGTTTCTAGTTGTGGTTGTGAAGCTCTTTTTACATACATTTTGGCGCTGAGTATAGATACTGATGCTGACTTGGTCATCGCACTTTACTAGAAATAATCTTTCTTGTGGTTTCAGTTTCAGTTTCTCCAAGTTGTAAGACCAGTGCTGCGCCGTCCCCGTCTGACTCTGAGAACACCTGCCACGCAGTCCTCGTCCTCTAATCCCTGCTTTTACGATTGCGCTGTACGATCAGATGCAGCTCTGTTGTCGACGCAAACCTACTGCCTTCTGGATGTCGTGATGCGGGATGTTGAGGATTTTTTGCTACATGTGGAGACTCAACACCTATTGCACGAGGTAGACGAGCAGGGAAATGTTGCGGATCATAGGGAGGCGGGTGGGAGAAATTATGGCAGGGCTCTTATCTCCAATCTGCATTGTGGAGAGGGATTCATCCTCGATAGCAAGAATTACACTTCCTTCGTGTATGATCTCCTACAGTCTTGTATCACTTTTCTGCCTGTAGTTCAACTTCATGTTGAAAGGACGCCTATGCACAAGTTTTGGTAACCCGAAGAATAAATCATTTATTGTTATATGTAATGTTACTACAAAAATAACGGCGATTTACTCTCTAAAACACAATCGTTCTCCTGATGCAAAGCTATTGGCAGCAAGAGGAGCACCAGGAACGTGAAGGAGGAGAAAACTCTGCGAGGTCAAATTCCAAAGTTCAAAGGAGTTTCGACTTAAGAATGCATCCTCAGTACTTGAAGAAGAAAAGAGTCAACGTCCTCAAGAGTGATGTCTTTTTCTAGGAAGATACCAAAGCGAACGCGTCATTACCAAGAAGGGAACTGTTTTTTCCCGCCATTAGGCTAGTAGTACTAAAGGGGACACCATGACGATGATGATGATTAGCTCTAATATCTTTATCCTCTAGGAAGATGCCCGACTATTCGTATCTTGAGCGAGTGCACCGCTCTGACCAAGTTGAGGCGATTTCTGCGGAGTATTTCGCACAGTTGCTCGCATTCTTACACATTTTCTTGCAGTACATCCAAAGGCGTGGCGGCTTAGACGTCTTCTGCAGGACCATGATATTGGACTTGATAGTGCCCGTTATCGCGGATGACCTCTTTCTCCAAAATATCCTGCACTCTTTGGCCTTGGAAGACCAGCATCCGGCAGTGGCTGAGGCATCGCGTGAGCTGTGGACACTTCTGGTACAGATCGTGAAGGAAACGCCAGAGTTGCAAGCAGTAATAGCTGTGCGGAAACCTCCAGGACAACCGACAAGGACACCAGTGAGTTCAAAAGAAAATAGTGGAAATTATGGGAAGGACAGAAGAGCTCATGGCGTTCTTGTCGTGATGAAGAGATACAGTTTCACAAATAATTACACAACGAATTTAAATCTATAAATCTACGTGTCTAAATCTAAATAAGTACTAGCTCATGCCATTCTAAGGAATTTCGTGTAGCTTAGATTCCACCTTGCCACGGAATAAAGAGCATGTAAGTTGTTTGTGAAAATTGGGCTTCTTGACTTAGATGATGAAAGTAGAAGTACCCAGATCAGGCTGATAGAACAAGGTATGATGATAGAGCTAGTAAGCTGTTTGTGAAAATTGGGCTTCTTGACTCTGACTTTGACAGCACGATCATGATTTGATTTGCAAGCCCTAAGAATCGAAGAATCGCGACCCCGATGACACAGGTAATGGTCCACCTTCACCTACGGCCGAACTTTTTCCGTCCCCATCTAGAAACATGGCGTTGGCCTTGCAGAACCGCTCAGTGCCCAGTTTCCGTGCTGCTAGACATACTTCCTCTATGGAGTCACCTTTTCTAGGCAGGGTCGAGGCCAGAAGACAGCGATCACTACAGGTGGTTTTAGTCGAAATCGGAGTCGGAGGACCTGGGCCTACTGGTAGTGGAAATCCTGTTACCTCTTCAAACCCAACATCAACTACATCTGCGACAGCGACATCTTCTGCTGACGAGTGCGCGCCGGTTTTGCTTCTACAGGACATCCTCAACTGGGAAGAAGCCCAATTTGACTCGGTGACATGTCCTAGGTTTCCACGTGCGCGACTTCTCACACAAAGACTGCGCTCTTTCGTTAGTGTAATGCGCGACCATTCGGCAATCCAGGACGCCTTGGACGGAGAAGAGCGCAGCGTAATAGGTAAGGCTAGTTTTGCACTACCGCTATCCCATCCATGTGGACAACTATTCTGAAAATATTCTGTCCACCTGCCCTTGTTTTAAGGGGTAAAATAGGACGAGGCAAGAACAGGGCGAAACCTCACAACTCAACGAACCAGGCGTAGTGAAAAACTAGCGTTAAGATAGAACACATCCAGAAATGCCAAGAACAGACAGATCCCAGTAATGTGGCGTGGCAAGCGAGACGTGCGCTTGGCCTAGACGAGGAAGAACGGTCCACTACGCCCTTGCATGCCCACACTCTGTTAGCAAAACTATTAAGGCTAATGATGATTCGTCTTCTTTTTCACAAAGTTAGAGCAGTGCAGTACTTGTGGAACTGTATTGTATCGCTCCTAGTCGAGGAGTACTACTAGGGACGTCAATCAATCTTAAGGGTAGGCTAAAGGTGCTTTTCTTACCGCTTTTTATGCCTCTCCTAAGGGAGAAAGGCATAACAAGCGGGGTAAGCGAGCACCAAAAACCTACCTCTATTAACAATCAATCAATCAATCAATCATCTACATCTTCTTTTTCACAAAGCTACTAGAGCAGTGCATGTGCTTGTGCTTGTCTCAGTTACAACTTCCTTCTTGGATTCATTCTGCGAGTATGTTTATGAGTCTTCTCTCTTTTTGGTTTTTCCTTAGTTACGTTGGCTCCACCACTTTTATGAACTACGTAGCAGATAGATTATTATAAGCCGCGCTAAACGTAGTGGCCCACGGTCTGCGAGCTGTGGAGAGTGAGAAGTGGAGTGAACTGCGACACATCCTGAAGATCTTGAGTGGATGGATCACTTTTGCTCGGAAGAAGTCTTCTGCTTCTAGTAGCACTAGTGCGTTTTCTTCAACTTCTACTTCCAACGACGAGCATCCAGATTCAGAGGACAGCTTGGAAGCTGTCCAAGGCGAGCTGGCTCGTATCGGTGCAGTGAAACTTTTGGCCGCGGTGTTGGATAGCAATTCCTCCGCAGAATTGTTTGCTGTTGCTTTAGAGCTGGCCATTGCCCTTCTCGAAGGTGGCAACGAAACGACACAGCGCCAATTCCAGCTCTACTTCTCCACGTGTGACGACACAACGCTATTCGGAAACCTAGGCGACCACTTCACCACAGTGCTGGACCGGTTACAGGATCATCGCACGCTGAAATTGAGGATATTGTTACGGCCCTCGAGTACAACTCATTAGTAATTGATTCCGTCTAGCAGTAGTACCATTCGCATTCTTCAGAATGACAATCCAAAACCAATAAATCCATGAGTGTTTATAAATATGTTACTAAATAATATGTTACTCACTGTTCTTACTGTAGAAATGATAATGCTGTGTATAAACATGTATTCATCTACGTCTACTAAGACCATACTGATCGAGCACTGAGTTCTCTGCTCCAAAGCAGATTTGATGTGCACCTAGGCCGCCGATTGCCGTTTTTCTAATACCAGACAGCCTAAAACGCGAATTAGCAGAGCGAAATGCTACCAGCACTAGTTCTAGTGGTTCAGGAGCAGCACCAGGCGCGAGTGCCTCCAGTGCAGCTATCAAGGGCTCTGTTTCGGAACAAGATTTTGCCACTCTCTGTGGAAACAGAGAAGCATTGAAAGCACTCTCAAGGTGTCAAAGATTTTTGCAGCTTCTCTGCGAAGGGCACAATATCTGGATGCAGAACTACGTTAGAGACCAGATAGACAATTCCGAGTCCGTCCCAGTAGTTCAGCATTGCAGTGATTGCGTTATCAAAATGTGCAAAGGCACCGAAGACACACTGTGGATGGATACTCAGACGGCGGCTTGCCTAACACAGTTAAGGTATACATTGAGGACCCACCCCGACAACCACTGGATATTTTTCTCAGTCTCCTTCTCGGATTCTGAGAATATGGTGACCGACGTAAACAAAAGAAATCTTTAAGATTGATTAAATTTATACTACAAGAATATCATGAGATCATATACCACTTGGGTTTACAACTTGCAATATATATTATATGAACTATGTATAACTCTTGTGAGCATGCGCTAACACACTCGCTCGACCTATTAACCGAACTAGCGCAAGGTCCTTGCGTAGCAAACCAAGAACAGATAGCTTTTTCTGGCGTTGTTGAAACGCTGGATAAGATCCTAAAAAGCGAGTTTCGGATGCTGAACATGCTCTCGTGGTCGGGTGGGGACGACGACGATGATAGTTACGGCTTCCCCTAATGGTCCTCCATCTTCAGAAGATAGTACATGATCTTAGAAGAGGTGGTCCTCGCTTCCACGAATCCATTTCCAGAAGGATAGTGACGAAGCTGTCTCTCTCATAATGAGAAAGAATGTGTAACATATGAGGATCATGCTTTTCAAGAGGGGCATAGACATATAGGGTGACGAGCTTTAAGAGGGAAAAAAGGATACCGATGCACCCACGTCATTGCCTGATGTGCAAAGTGGCGATACTAGAATGGCCCACTTTCAACATGGAGCTGGAGGTCATCATCACGACACAAGCAATACTCTGTCTCATCTGTTACAACAGCATTTGATGGGAGTCAGTACTGGAGAGAGCAGGGGGAAAATGAAGGATGGAGGAGTTATGAGTATGACCAACATATAGAGCAGGTCTAGTATAACTAATACTAGAAGCTTAAGTTTTTCACATTGTCGGTCGTGCTGCGAGTGCGACCCTGCTGCTTAGGCCACTTGCACCATCACCTCCGTGAAAAACTTCCTTCACCTCCAATCAAAGGTACATGGGGAGCAGAATCAGAACAAGAGCCAGCACTTCTTCTCTGCCATCCGTGCTCGACTGGTCAGCGTTTGCAGATGAGTGCGAGGGTGTTCGCACTATGAAATTGAGCGCTGTCGCTGCCTTGAATGCTATTCTGGAAGCCCGACAAGAAGACGCCAACATCGGACGGGCACTGGCTTCTCGTTTAGACCCCAATATTAAGGCTACCGGTGAAGCATCCTGAGCGCCATCCGTCCCTGGCCCTTTTTCTACTTGAGAAAGAAACCCCCAGCAAGTGCAAGGGTGTGCTTACATCTCCAGTAAAAGGTAGACGCAAACCGTTTGAAGGAAAGCGGTAGCTCTAAGAATACCTTCCGTCAACGCCTTTTTTTCGCCTACTCTCGGTTCCTGATGCTCACGGCCAACTACGATCTCGAATACGATTTGCAACTCATGCACGATCTCCAAGATTTCCACTTGATATGGAGGATGTTTTTCTTTCTGTCAGGAACTGTTTCATCTCGCTGATGATCGAGAATGATCATTTGACTTTGAGATGCACTGATGATGAGACCATCGAGGCTGCCCCTGCTTTTCGTCCCCTTGAAAGTGTGCAGATAATGGCTTTATGCGGATGCAGTGCTGCGATTACTAGATTAATTTCCTCCTAACACATACTACTCTACCTCGATGGTCTGGCTAGATCTAGATGGAAAAAACATCATTCATACTTCTTGACAGGAGACCGGGCCTTGGAGATGCTACAGGCGTTGGAAAGAGCAGCCTCGGTGCACTGGGAGTTGATTAAGGATAATTACGTTGTAAAACCATCTTGAACAGCGACATCAGGGACAGCATCCCCATCCTTTGAAAGAACAAGTCGCTATCTACAATCGTAATCCGTTATAAAAAGTTGTTTTGAAAATGCTGCTTCAAACAGAATGTTTACGGTGCCTTGCTCCTGTTGCCACTAAGCTCAGATTCGAAACCGACGAGGACTTCCAAGAAGCAGTGGGGGAAGCACAGGATATCTTCTGCTTCATCCAATATTTGGAACTACAGGGAGAACGCAGTGCGATAGACTTCGTCCGGAAGGTTCGACCTTCAGTGAATCCAGTGCTTGTAGCTCAGATGGGAGGTGGGAAGCAATCCTCCTCGAGTATTAAGGGTACAGGAAACGCATCTGGATCTCCATCTCCAAAGTCATCTTCTGGAAGAAGAAAACAAGAAGAAAAAAGCACTTAGAAGATGAATTTGAATTCTGCGATGCATTTTCTATTCCTCGTCTAAGATTAGTTCCTCGCCACAGCAAGGAGGAGCAAAGAACAGCGACAA
Source organism: Amoebophrya sp. A25 (assembly GCA_905178165.1). Lineage (NCBI taxonomy): Eukaryota > Dinophyceae > Syndiniales > Amoebophryaceae > Amoebophrya > Amoebophrya sp. A25. Next base: position 659,500 of record CAJINU010000056.1, read on the forward strand.
TAACGCTACTACGATGCTTGCAGATATGTCACTATGTGAACAACTAGCGATGACGGTCAGGACAGAGAACTACGTGGACGCAGGTAGCTACAATCGCGCTAAAGTGGCGTTTGCCGTCGATGCGGCCTACAGACAGGCATTTGAGTTTTTCGAACGCAATGTGGCGTCGGTAGAGGTAAGAATACCTTCAACTACGAGCGTAAGTACCACGACTACAACTGGTGCATTGGATCATTAAGGCTCACAGATGCGAAAGAAATCTTCAATGTTGAAGGAAACGGAAAGAGATGGATTCTTGTTTTGCGCCCTTCATCTAATAAGTGGCGTCTTCTGGTGGAAACAAGAGCAGCAACTACGAAGCAGGTGACGGGGGAATGCACAGTTGCGGTGGTGGGGGCCGTGAAGATGGCGGAAACCAACAAGGAGAAGGCGCAGTAGCAATAGCTGTTGGAGGAGGTGATGGAGGAGAGAACCAAGAGCACATCAATGACGGCAGCGCAGGCGATGGTGAGGCAGCTCGGTCAGACGGCGGTAGTGAGCAACAAGCTGGTGGTGGAGATATGTCTGGTGGATATTCTAGTTCTGGTGGTGGATCTTCCAGCAGTTCAAGCGTCCTCCGCAGAGTATTCTTCGTCAAACCTTTAGCATGTAAATACGCGCTAGAAAGTACGCGAAAGGAGTTTTTGACTTCAGTCCCCGTAGGAACGAGCCCACAGGCGAAGTTGCAGTATTTGATAGAGTTTGGGCGGACTGTGTTCAAAGAGTGTCGAGCAACGCAGCGGTTATGTTTTATCTCGGTGTGGATTCCGACACTCCTGGGTTTTTCTTGTCGTGGTGGAGGAAGACGAGGAGGAGGTCAGATCGTTATGGACGAGGGTAGTGGTACAAGAACAGTACAATACATAAGTGTCGCGTCCGCGTCGTGGTATACTTTGTTAATGTAGGGAAAGCGAAAGGCATCTTCTTCCACTTCCTGAAAAATATGAACAGGAGTTCATCGACGCAGCTCTATCAGCTTCGGAATTCGCTTCTTGCCGATTCGCAGGGACGCAATTACAATCTCAAGATGGAAGTAGAAAGATGACATAGCATAGCTTTAGTTTTAGTAGTGTTGTAACAATCTTCTACCCCATTGCCCTTCTAACAATCTTCTATCCCCTTCTAAGCCTCAAAGTCGTGCGCATCCGTTGCATTTTTTCTTTCGGAATGGGACACGGAATTTGCAGCTTTTGACGACGTTGAGTCTTGCCTTGGCAATAGTGATCAACCTGCTTCTGGTAGTCTCGCTCACGCGTGGAAATGCAGGGTTGAGTGCAGTGGATGCACAGCAAGCACACCAGGGTGAAGAGTCTCACCCAGACCCAGGTGCTCAGACCGGGGAACAAGGAGGCGCATCTTCGTCAGAAGGTGTATTTACTAACACTTTAGGCAGTCTCTTCTTCCAGCACGGACAGCACGAACATGATAGTCTGCACGAGGGTGGAGGGTTCTTTTCCAGCTTTCTTGATGACGGAGAAGAAGACCAATCAGATCCATGGTCAACTAACATTAACAACATCGTTCCCAACTTGATCCCGAGGAGACCTTGGAAGGCTTTTCTGTATGCCTTAGACGCAGGCTTCGCTACGCTGCACCACGTGCGGGCTGAGGATTTGGTTTTTGGATGTGGTATTCTCTACTGGCTAGTGGCAGCAGCGAGGTTGCTTGTGAACGTGCTACTTTATCTGCCTATCCTGCTAGAGGAGGAACTCGCTGGAACTACCGAAGTCAGTTTAAAAGACTTGACTTCGGTAGTGATGAGGACAACCAAAGCAGCGTTTTTCAAGGAGCCTTTACTTAAGGCTCAGCTATTCGAAAACTCAAAATAACCGAGTTACTGACTGAAATAAGGGAGGTAGCTTAACATCAAGGCTACTCTTCCTTCTCGTCAGTATCTCGCTTATTCTGATCAGTTACTTGCTTATTTCAGTTTTTCGAAATTCTTGTAACAATCGTTCATTTCGTCTACAAGTCTAAGGGATTTCTTGCTGTGCAGTCCTTCCGAGGATCATGGCATGGTTGGAAAAAATGCAGAAGATGACAATGGTTTTGAATTGCTTTGACGCACTCGTCTAACCTTCTGCGAGGATTTATTCTCTTCGTCTTCGCGTCACTTGCCCTACTTCGCGGTCGCGCCGGCTTCAACTTTTACGCGTTTATGCTGTTCGACATCTTTTTCACGCACGAAGTGATGCGCAACTTACTCAGAGCTGTGACGTTACCATTACGACAATTGCTCTACACCACGATCATGATGGCGATAGTGATGTACTCATTCGCTTTGACCGCGTTTTTGCTCTACGGGCCCCAAGAGTACCTGGCATTCGAGGTGGGAAACATGGTCGAAATGTTAAGGCTTCTCCTAAAAATGGTCTCCCATGTATTTTGCGAGAAGTCATCCTGGAGGAGAGGCGTTCTCCTCATGCGCTCCCATGTTGAGAGAAGTCATCCACTCAGGCGAGAGGCTATTGAATGGGGAACAATTCTTCAAGGGGAAAAAGCAGCCTCCAGGATGTACCATGCCAAGAGGGATTAGCATTATAGGGTGAGCCCATCTAAAGGTGTTTTCTTTCTTCGTCGTCACGGTTTACAACGTGATGGTGCCAGGTCCGACGTTGGGCATCACTAGCGATGCGGAATTCCACAACAGGTTTGCCTTCGACATTCTCTTTTACCTGGTCATCGAAGTCGTCTTGATGAACATCATCTTCGGTATCATCATCGACACTTTTGTTACGACTGCAAACAGTATAAAAATAAATATTTATTCACTTTGTTAGAGTTAGTTCTAGAGCTAGAAGTTGAAGCAAGCGCAGCTGCACCACTTGCGCCGCATCAGATAGAATGTTGGAAAGAAGCGCAGCTGCACCACTTGCGCCGCATCAGATAGAATGTTGGAAAGAAGCGTGCGCCACATCAAGTTAAAGAAACTGAAACGTGCGTCACATCAACAGTTATACAGAAACTGTTGAAAGTCTGCTCTAACGATAGAGCCCTCCGAGACGCAACGAACTCGCGACAGCAGCACTTGCAGAACTACTGCTTCATCTGTGACATGTCAGCCACTCACATCGAACACTCCCTCCGTAACTTGAAGGGGGCTGCGGAAATGGCGGGTGGAGGTGGTATCTTGAAATTGAAATGCTATTCGCTTTAAGTATTTTTATGTTGACACACACATTTTCTTTGTTGGACTTGGAATTTGTAGTTCGTCTACATCTGCTTGCTTCCTCTACTAGCTTTATGACTATGATCATCGCCATAGTATTAGTAGTTTATCTTAGTTTTGCTCTGGGCGAATCGCTCATCTTTCCACTGTCCAACCACAAAGAAATAGGTCGAAACATCGTGTGCTTGCGCATGCGCATGTGCTTTTGATATTAGAAATATATTTGAGACCACGTCACAATATCAATAGCGATAAGGAATTATAGCACTATGAATGGTCTATGGTGCACGAAGAACCAACGCAGTCTGACCTATGCACGAAGAACCACTATGAATGGGATATAATAAGGAATACGACCACTATGAATGGGATATAATAAGGAGTAGCACTATGAATGGTCTATGCACGAAGAACCAATCATTTCCGACCAAAAAATAAGGTGCTTCTGGCCGTGAAGGAATGGCTACGTCCTACGCGGAGCATATTGCGAAAGAGCACAATATCTGGAACTACATGTTCTTCCTTTTCTACTTATGGCCAGTATGTACTAGTACTTCAGAGCTCAATCTTGTTTAGAAGAGAAAGACAATCACAATGTCCTTACCTCCGATGACAGAGATTAGAAGAGAAATGCATCCAATTCCCATCTTAGAAGAAGAGAAAAGCATCAAAATGTACTTCAGAGCTCAATCTTGTTTTTTAGAAGAGAAAAGCATCAAATTTAGAACAAGAGAATTCAATAACATCCAACTCACATGATCTAATCTCTGTCCTCAGCAAGGACCCGACTACGTTTACCGGACCCGAGCAAGCTGTCTATCAGATGCTAAAGAAAGACGACCTGTCCTTTTTCCCGGTCCATCGTGCGCTGTGCCTCGAAGGAGGGAAAAAGAGAAGGAATCGACATTAATTTCTATAGTGAAGATCTCTGTCGGCGTGTACGTAACAAACAAGTAAAGCAACAGCGAAGCACATTGAAGATAAGTAGTCAGATGGGAGTAGATTTCATTCAAAAAGAGATGAGTCTCCTGTACGTAGTACCTATTCGCGTTCTAGTAAAAGTTCTATAGTTATAGACTTGTTTTTTCCTGTACTCCAGATTGATAGACTCCAATGACTCTTGCTAGAAGTTTGTATATTCAAAGAATTTTTTTTTTTCTCGTTAATAACTTCTCAGTAGTCAACATCATGAAAGAACGTTACCAAAAAAGCCACAGAACGGCACAAGCACAACAAGCATGTTCGGTTACGACAAATCCAATTCTGCGTAGTTATGAGTTACATTAACGATTTCATCGAGGAATAAACGTCCTCAGTTATTCCAAGCAAATTCTTCACTGATGTCTTATTTTTTCCTTTCTTCAACTTGTAAATGTAGTCGTAATAACTAAGTCAGGATTCTTGTAACTGCAAACAGCATGATGCTACTAGCGATAGCGGTAGCATTAAGTGGGAGAGACTGGTTGTCTGCACGACTGAAAACCCATTGAAGACTGCCTAGCAAATGGTTTTGTTGCACTTGCATTCTTCAAACAAGAGCTCCGAAGATTACTGGGATCTTATACCTTGGGAACAAGAGTATTTCTATTGATCCATCGATGGAAGCTGATGTCCATGCATGACTGTCTGGGTAGTTGTGGTTCATATGCTCTCATAACTCATACTGATAGAAGTCGTGATAACGATGAGGCAAAGTGATAACGATGAGGCAAAGAGTTTCTTCTAATGAATATGTGTTCCGCTGGACACGAAGATCGACGGTATGTGTTCTGCAGGATCAAGCGTGGATGAAATAGAATGGAGTTTCTTCTTCAGATACTAGCCTCAGTGCTGACGTAGAAAAAAGGAAGTTCCAGAATCATGATCTTCATAAGGGTGTCACAGATCTTCTTTAATACTCTTGTTCATGGAAACTATGAAGATCTAGTCCTAGTGTTAGGAGTCGGAGGATCATGAACCAAGCTCGTGATGAAAGTAGCATAAAGCGATTTGTTCGAGTGTTTTTAAACAACTTGCTTCTTACAACGTATAGAAAAACTCAATGATCTTCGTACATCATACAAGTACTATGGTATCCGCTTTCAGGATTCCTTTTTTTTAGATACTATGCTGGTTGAGCGCAATTGTCCTCAGAGGACTGTCTTCATGTCCACCTCGAGTCGACGTGAGTGTTTGACAGTTGACAAGTCACTCTTACCTCCCACTAATCCCACTAATCTAATTAGTCCTGTCGTCGATCAACATGAGGACACTTGTTCGACCTCTTCTACCGCGACATCGTCCCCGTCTAGGTCGATTGTAGTTGTCAGACCTCCCTCTCCGTCATCCTCAACATCAAAGGATCACAAAAATGAAAGTCAAGAACAGCAACAAGAACTTGCTGTACTTCAGCGCAAGGAGCAAGATGCAATCGTGCAAGCGCAAGTGGGCCAGGGAGATGCAAGACTCGAGGCGCAGGGACAGGTGGCGGAACAGACATCTCCAAGACCGGGAACCAAGGCAGACCGGCCAGAGGCAACGTCACACCGACGACAACCGTGTGCTTCAAATAGTGTACCTCCCACATCGTCATCCTCAGCTTCTTCCACCTCATGCCGCTATTGCGGCGCCAGCTTCGTCTCCCGGAATCAACTCTTCGCACACTTTCGTTCCGGTGGAAAGTGTACCGAAGCAGCAATTCGGGATGGAATGCCCATGCCAAAGAAGACAACTGCATTCCGAGAAACGAATCCTGACGAGCAGCAAATAAATTCAACATCTTCGATGTTGACTGATGAATCAATCTCGACTGAGGCTTTGCTTTTAGGTCCTTTACCTGGCGAGGGGAACGCGAATGGTAACGGCAATGGGACCAGCAACGACAAACAGTTTCTTGTCTTAGGAGAATGTGATTTTTCCTTTAGCCGGGCATTAGTCCAAAAAGCGGCGTCCTCTGGTGATGTCATAGCAACAACTTATCATGACCAATATATTGTGGAACAGGCAGCTGGTAGTACTACCGCGTCTTCTAAGCGGTCAGGGTCACAAGACGAGGAGGCTAGTACTACTACAGCGTCTTCTAAGCGGTCACAAGCTGACGAGGAGGCTAGTACTACTACAGCGTCTTCTAAGCGGTCCCTAAGAGGCTACGTAGTTGAGAAGGACGCGGTGGCCAATCGGACGAATCCAGGTGGAAAGACGAAAGCTAAAAGGTTGGAAAATCTAAGAGGCAGAAACGTGAAGGCGATTCTAGAGGCGAATCGGGAAGTTGAAAGTGGCGAAGTTGAAAATGACGAAGATGTCGCTGTTGAAAAAAAAGATACGACTAGTACCACTAGTTGTAACATAAACGACAATTATACTAGTTCAAGTTCGTCTTGTTCTTCTTCAACATCAAGGCGAACATCTGTCTATTATTCTGTGGATGCCACACGGATAGCCGAGACCCTACTTCCCAGTCTTCAGGACAAAGACAGTCGCTCTTTTGATCGTGTTTTTTTCACCTTTCCGAGAGCGTCAGCTAGTCTGCACAAAAACTACTTCAAGATGAAAGAGAAGGAGGCCGATTTTTGTGGACGAAGTCATCAAGTACTGGATATAGTAGATGATCAAGCAGTCGGGGATCACGTAGAGGACGGTCAAGCAGTCGGGGATCACGGCGATGATCAAGTAGAAGCCAAAAAAGTACAACTACGCCGTGGCGTTGAAGAGGATCATGATCCAAGAACTCGACATCTACAACATGCTGGAGAGGATGACGAAGATCATCAACAAAGAAAAGGAGGAGAGCAGGATCGACGAACGGAGGAAAATAGACAGTTTTTCCTTGATTTCTTTCGATCAGTAAAGCCATTACTGCGAACGGACAAAGACTCGGATGTTGTAGAACTAGAAGGTACTACGCGTACTACGAATACAATTACGACCGGCCAGAAGTCATCGCCGTCTCCTGCTGCACCTTCTTCGTCTTCGTCGACATCCTACTTAGTCCTCTTGTTAAATCTCTGCTGGGATGAGAGTACTGGCATTTGCGTTGACCAATGGGAAGAGTTCGGGTTAGAAAAAATCTGCCACGAAACAGGGTTTCAGCGTATGCATGTCAGACCGTTCGAGGGCTTTGGGGACTATCAGCCGAGAACGGAGTCCGGTGAAGTGTTTCTGCCTGGCGTTCGACGTGGGCGTGGTCGGGGGAATGAAGTGGATGGTACACAACAGGAAGAAAATCGGCACAAAAATGGAAGCATGAACAGGCCGGGAGCATTGTGGCATTTTTTGGAACCTCATCGTGGGAGCAGTTGCAGTGGTTCCACCATCAAAAATTTCGAGGACGATCTGCGCTTTCAAGCACAAGCCCGCAAACGCTTAGGACGACACGCTTTGATCAGCACGGGTGGTGCGCTAGTAGGCGACTCATCTTCTGCACCTTTGTCGCCTTCCTCTTTCACTCCTACACTTGAAGAATGTGCGAGTAGAAGTGCCGAGAAGAACAGAGTTACTAGTACAATTACAGCAGACCACAGGCATAGAGAAACAAGAACCTACACAGCGCGAGGACCTGCATCTTCAGCTCCTCCTGTAGTGGTAGATTCTGTTGTGCGCGGCTTAGCTGATTATCGTGCGCGGTGTCTGTTACAGAACGGACGCTTGTTGAACAGCGAAAATTGCGTTCACTACGTTCCTGATTTTGTGGGCAACGCTTGTTCGGACGCTTTGTTCGAATCTCTCATGAAGACAATTCGATGGTCCAAGAACGATAGGAATGCGCGCTTAACAGCTTACTTTAAGGCTTTACAAACAGAGATGAATGTTGCTAAGAAGAATAACGAAAAAAGGTTGGGCTCGTCAAAGACCGTGTGCCTTTCTGGCTATAGAGTGAGTCGAGGTGCGCTATCCTGTCGTATCCTATGTATCCTATCCTATCCTATCGGATCCTCTCCTATCGGATCCTATCCTATCGGATCCTATCCTATGCTAGCGCCTTTGATTCACATTTTGTCGGTTCCATTTCTAATAATTTCGGAGGATCAACATCGTCTTCTAGTCTCCCATCAAGCGATAGGGAGAGGACGAGCACTTCAAGTCTCCTATCCAGCAGCAATACCAATACTAGCAGGGACGAGAGCTCGAGTAAGTCGGAGAGCTCCAAGATCTCAAGCAATCGGGAGACCAACAGCGGCAAAGGCTTCTCCCTGTTACCCTGGCCACCAGAGCTTCTGCAGATCAAGAAACGGGTCGAGGAGTGGTACAAGGTGAAAACAGGAATACTCTTGCGGTTTACGGTGTGCGTGTGCAATTTGTACCGAGATGGCTCAGAACATATCGGTTGGCACACTGATAAAGAGGAAATACTATGTTAAGACCCTGCACCTTCTGTTTCTTGTTGTAGATGTTCTTGAACAATATTATTTTTTCCTTCCTGTTTCATTTTTATACACTTGTTCCAGCATTTCTAAGACCACCTACGTCCTCCGGAATTTTTTAGGAGTCGTATTTTCTATGCATATCTTCTTCTTACTACCACTTCAGGATTATGAAAAATGAACATTAATTACGTTTGTCTTCTAACTCTGGGCAGCCGAGCCGTCATGCAAGATGGAAGGACTTCCTCGTCCTCCAGATGCGTCGCTGGATGATACCGAGACAACTTCAAGATCCCATACCACTGCTTTTCCGACATCAACTTCAAATTCTAGTACAGCCTCGCCTCCTCAGACATCAACTTTGTTGAGTCCTCGCACTTCCTCTCCTCCTCTCGCGCCTCCGATCGCATCGATCTCTTTAGGCGCAAGTCGAGACTTTCTACTGCGTAGTGTCACACAACGTGAGGACCGCCTACACCTGCGTCTGCACTCGGGCTCCTTACTGCTGATGCAAAACGCCTGTCAGCACCAGTACGTACACTTATGACAAAGTACAAATATTTAAAGCGCATGTCTATGTCCTGAACTACACCAATATACGTACATTTATGACAAGAAAGTACACACTCAAATGATCCTACATTAATAAGCAAATACTAACCTGTAGTCAGCTGCGCCAGTACACTTATAAGTATAACCGTTTCATTCATATGTGAACGACAGTACTTACTTATGTAGTTGATCAACATGTGTAATCTGCAAGGTTTAGGTTGTTGTAAGCTAATCTTGACAGGATGTACCCCCATGCACTACCCAACAACGCGAGCGCCTCAGTTTGAGGACTTTGGAAAGCTTTACCCCCCGTCGGTGGCTGTTCCCTTGTTTGTTGGTAAGCTCGGTACAGCTTGTGGCATTACTCATACCCGTCACATCGGTAACCGCGGTTTTACTCGAACCCGGCTCGTCCAAGCTGGTGCGGCCTGGCCGCGGTTTGGTGGACCCTCAACCTTAGCCTTATAACCTTAATCTCATGTTACTTCTGCCTCTAACAGCCTGCGTTCCACGGGAGAAAGGGTGCAAAAGTCCACGCCTAAATCTGACGTTTCGCTGTGTGCCCGATTGGTACTTGGATCAGAGGAGGAAGAGTTACTTTTGACCCTTTACAACGTCTCTCTAGTATGTACCTTGTAGATGAGAAGATGACTACTATTGATAAAAGATATTCCCCTGCTCATCCGGCGTTTGATGCAGGAGAAGATGACTACTATTGGGTTGATAAAAGATATTCCCCTGCTCATCGTCCGGCGTTTGATGCAGCGTGGGACTGACGCTGATCCCCCACTCTCATCCAAAATCTAAAGGCCCAATTTGATTCGCACGAAGATAAGACTCCACTCAGTTGTGACTCCATCAACAACGAGTAAAAGCAACATCAAGATGCTGTAGCTGCGGGCGAGGTTTTCACGTGCTGCACGTGGTTCTTTCCTCATGTGCGAAGCTGGCAACCTTTCTGAAGCAAGTCGGACTTGTGTTCATTAAATATCTTGATGCCGTTCTTTCTACTAAAAGGATTAGATGAGGATTAAGACGACGACGATCCACGACAGAGAGACGCAAACTTTTCTGTGAGGGATTGTCACAAAATAAAAAAATCTTAGGAAATTGTAGGTAGCATGCAAAAAACAGAATGAATATCCTCAAGGACAAATGCTTTCCATGTTTCCACTTATTAGAAGTTGCATAAGTATAAGTACAACAAAGAGTGTAATTACCAGACGAGAGAAAAGGAAAAGAACAGGCAGCTGCAAAGTGAGAGAAAAGAGCAGGCAACAGCAAAGTGAGAGAAAGTTAGTGTGCAAGGATCACTAACTTATTTTGTTTAAGGATGGATCGAGTACGGCTAATCAGGCTCAAGTCCTTTCATACCCTACCATCAATTACGAAGCGAAACCCGCTTTAAAGAGTGAATAAGAATAGAGAAAAACATAAAACCTTTAAGAACAGAAAAAAGCCAAAAGCCGTTAGGGATAAAAGAAAACCCAATAAGTAGCCCAGGGCTTTCCTTCCTTGGGGTTACAAGGTCGTTATAGTCAGGTTCTTGAGACTTCCAAGCGTATCGTAGAGGACGAGAGACTTCCAATTGGGAAACTTTTATGAGACTTCCAATTGTATCGTAGAGGGCGTGCGTCGTGGACATAATTTTTCTCGACTATAGTACTTAGACGGAATTGCTAGTAGTTGAGTCGCCTTTTATACCCCTGGAGTGGCTACCGGTACATTCATTTTTTATTCATATTCGTCGTCAAGGATAATGAAGAGAATCGCCCTCGTGAAGTACTTCCCCTGTTGTACTTCTGCATCGGTAGAAGATTAGAAGCAACTGCTGCTATCGTTATCGATCGTATCGACGACGGCTATTGGTGGAGCTGAAATGAAAAAAGTTGTGAAAATGCTTTATCAACATGGAAACACCGGACGAGAGGCAGGCTTACCCTGCCGAACAAGGTGAGGCAATTCCTATCGTGTCCTATCCTATCCTACTTATCCTAAAAGACAACATTCACCTAAAAGCCAACACTCATGACCTCAAGAATGAAAAGGATAGTCATTGTTCTCTCTGTTTTCACGGTAGAAGACTGTCAGTGTTTATTTCAAGGTAGAAGACTGACGGAAGAAGTCTTAATAGACGACGTAGAAGTACTAGAAGTTCCAAGAAGGAATATCCAAAGATGGCCCAGCGATCTAAGAAACGCGACATCCTTGACGGAGTCGAATTCGACGAAGACAAGATATATTCTTAAGGCTAAAGCTAATCGCAGCTCCATGAATCCCTACTTCTATCAAGAAATAATGTTGAGTACTATGTTTCTCCCCAACTACAGCAACTACAGCAAATCGTCCCAAAGACACCTTAACTTGTATTTGTCATCACGAATGGGTACATGACTACTACCAATAGTACTGATACCACTCCTATTTCAACTACGTCTACTAGCTACTACTCCTACAGCTAGCCACCTACTACCTACTACTCCTGAAGACGACAACTGCTAACTAAATCTTCTATTTACCCCATGATTGGGCACATCAGGTACACTACAACTACTAACGTTCGGCTGCATCTCTCCTCTAATGTTTCTGCAAGAAGATCGTGCGCCATGGCAGCACGCTTTTAGCCGTGCCCTTCTATGCCTCGAAGATTGAAGCACCGAAAGCCAAGTTTGACGGACGAACTACACACAATGCGGTACTGAATTTTGATGTCGAAAAATCCTAATTTTCTCGAATGCTGGTTAGGCTCCTGGTTCTGTAATAAATTATATCATAAGATGAATGTTGAGTCTCCTGACCTAAGAAAAATGTTCTTGAGTATCAACAACACGAATTATGTCTTCAACAACAAGAACAACATATATTACACTCGAGACATACTTAGTGTCATTCTCAGGTATACAATCTGGCAAACGTTACGCGGACCTCGGCAGGTGCGAGCCCTGAGAAGAAGCCTATTTCCGTCTATCGTCCCAACGCTCCACTTATGGAAAAACAGAAATTTCATAAAATAGAACATGATTCAAATTTATGACACTGATTCATGTAGCACTTCTACCATCCGCTAAGTAACATACTCATACTCGGTATAGATATTGAATTTGAAAGCAAGATAAGGCTGACATTAACAACTCCTTACTCATGACTCTAACAAACGCAGTTTGCTGAAGCAGGAACAACCCGTGCCACAGTCGCGTGCTGACTCGAGTCTCGTCTTTGATCGACCCGCAAGACGACCGTATTTGATTCTATATTTTATGCAGTAAGAAACGACCGTGCTTTTTTTTTCCTGGTACTATTTCTTTACCCTGCAAGACGACCGCACTATTTTTTTCCTCGTCTTCACCAGAGAAGAGAAATATCATTTAAATTCACCATGATCCAAAAAAAACTACAGGTACGTGACGAACCATTTGAACGATTATCGTGGTCATATGGGTCTCCAATCTGCGAATACTGGCATCACCAGTATGAAGGTGAAAGAGTACCACAACCTTCAGCAGATGTGAGGTCTGAGGCTAGCTGTGAGCCTCAAGTAATAGGCCACCGCCGAAAAACAGAAACATGCCATGAAATTTCGAGAAATAGTAGTAATCATGATTGTTAAAGAGACTTCTACGCATGCACTAACACTTAACTGTATAGAACAAGTCGTAATTGAAGAAAAGGATGAACTAGCTAATCCAATAAACTCCTGAAACAACTGTATGTCTATTATAGAGGACAACTATGTATAAAGTCCTCCGTGTTCAATATCTATTTCAAAAATCTCGCTTCGTACCGAAAAATGTCTAGAAAACCCTTGTAATAAATAGAATAATGATTGCTTGGTCTAGTGAAAGAGATGGATGTACATAAACAATTACAATGAAGTGAATCGATACATAGCTAAAACTTCCTAAATTGACTGTATCCAAGAACATGATAAATTTGTGTCTTGAGATTGAATGAAAGACTTCTTTACGCAGTTGCTTCTTGTACTATACATAACATTGGATTCTTCACGATCTACTTCCATATCTAGAACAACTGCAGGAAACAAATGGTAATGGGATATTACAACCATAAGACATTTCGGACTTTTCGACTCGTTTCGTAGATGAATCTTCAGGAATACAGAAGATACAGATAGACGCATTGCAGCACTTTTCTGAATGAAGCTGCTATCGGTAGGTGTAATCGCATCCGGTGCTCTGCTACTGGTGTGGTGCTGTTGCTGAAACTGTGTTCCCTTGATGTGGTTCTGGATTGAAGTAGTGATAGATCTTCAGTCAAGGTCAACACGGGTTGCGATCAGTGATGCTTGTGGATCTGCATAATACTGGTTCTTCATGTAGTTGGTCCTGGCAGCGTGCGGTCTGTCCTTGTTCGAGTTCGGGTTGAATATAAGTAAAAGAAGAAACCACGATCCTCTTCATAGCAGCACACATAGCTCGTGTGCAGTTCCTCCACCGACTCCGTGTGCTAGTAGGTGCGGGCGCAAATACTTACACAGGCATCAACGAAAATGATACCTCCACGTCATCACAGCACGCCACGATCTTTTGCTCTGTCCTTATACACAGTCGAAGAGCAATCATCATCCTCATCCGCCAAGCACTGCCTGGGGCTGGTCTTCGTTTTGGAGCATTGTGAGATTCTTTTTCCAGATGGCTCCAGGCTCAGCCTGTTACCAGTCACGCAGGAGTTGCTTGGTAAGTAGTTTCTTTCCTCGGGTGTGGGCTGTCTGTTGGTCACATCTTATTTCGGCTGCTCGCTTATTTCAGTTTTCCGAGTACAAAGTCGTAAAGCAATCATCATCATCATCATCATCATCATCATCATCATCATCATCATCATACATCCAAATGAGAGAGAAAGAGGGGAAGACGAACAAATTCAAATACTTAGACTATAAGTTGTACTGGGTCGTCGTGTCTGTTCTCAGAAGAAGTACTAGGTGTCTAGCCCCAAGCCCTTTGGTCTTTTCACAAGGAAGTGCTGAGTCTAGGTTGATTACCTGCAACTGACTTGTGCTTCAACTGACTTGTACTTCTCTTGGTCCTTGTTCTCGTTCTTTCTATCATCTGAATCTGCGAAGCCGCGAAGCAAGAAGATGACAGGTGATCCTTCCTCCTCTCGCCATCCCTCTCGCTCTAGAGAGTGCGCCTCTCGTTCGAGAGAGTGTGGGGGCCAGCCAGAGACGCCGGGTACAACTGAAGTTAAGGCCCCCTACTTTCAGGAAACCGTTACCTCGTTTTGCGTTTTTAGAAGTTCGCTGTACTACTCTGACGAAGTAGTGTATCCCACGCAGTGTTGTTGTTGATGATGTAAGTAATCATATTGTGGCTACGTTTGGTTTTACTTGATAGTCTATCCTTCGGTCCTCTTGCTCTTCTTTTAAGAAGGTAAGTACAACAAGTTGGCTGAAATAACCTCAATCCCATTTGACAGGATGGGCCATGAGGTATCATGACATGATATTTGTCTTTTTCGCGTAAGCGTGAGGATCCACCTAACATAATCTTTTTCGAGGAGCCTACGAGTACGACATTGTTTGTGGAAGTAGTCACTCCATAAGGTCTTCTAACCACAGGAGAAGGAAAACGCGGACGAAGGAGAAACCGATAAAACAAGCGTCCAGACTTGGTTTAGAAAGGCAAGGCAGTAAATCCTACAGTAAATCCTACAAATCCAAGATTCCGCAACAGTCACGGGGCACGCAGTTGCTTCGAGAAGCACTGAGAAGACAGAAAAAACGAAGAGTCTTAAGGCTCCTCTGCACCATGAGCAAGTACTTAATAGAAGCAAACTCGAGATGGAGGTACTTACTAATACTATCGCGGCTAATAGTAATAGATTTCGATATAATGGGAGGTTGTCCGCTAGAACGTCCTAGGGGGATGCGAAAACTCAAACTACGAAGCATATTCGAACTAGAAGGATTCCTCGTTGAGAACCAAAACTAAGAAACGAACCACGTATCGATTTGAATTTGAACGTGACTGAAAGTTTACAGAACGATGCTGTCCCACTGCCTCTAAGTTTACAGAAAGCTACGAGTTGGACCGAGGATGCATGGATCCAAGAACAGTTGGGAAGGAAAAAAAAATCTACGACTCGTAAGAAAGATGCCGTTGCTGTGGACGTGGATGTGAACACTAGCACCGAGTCAGGGATTGTCGAGCGCGATGAAATTGAGAAGCACGTCACTCCCGGAGAAAAAGAATGTTCGACTCTGGCAGCTGTAGCTGAGGAGAAACATACAGGAGCAGCAAAGAAAGTGTATCAATCAAATGGAAATGTTGAACAACAACTTGCAAAAAATATCGACGCTAGAGAACAAAAGGAGCACGCAGAGGAAGCATATCCATATGATCAACAACAATCACACAACCTACACCAGAACGAAATTGAAAAAATCCAGCATAAGAACCTCCAACAAGAAGACCACGTCTCTTCCTCAAACAAAAAGGAAGAAAAGTCGACGACTACAACTACAAAGTCCTGTAAGCCCTCGTTAGAGTGGAGAAATCTGACTTTTCAAGTGGGGAGTGGAGCAAATCAAGATCCTAAGACCATATTGGATCGGTGCTATGGCAGGCTGCATCCGGGAGAGCTGTGTGCGCTTATCGGGCCAAGCGGAGCTGGGAAAAGCACGTTGATGAATCTCTTGTTAAGGCTACAACTAAATACTGACTCTGACAGTCATACACTATCACTATGTTGATTGCAGCATTGATTAATAGTACAGCATACTCGTACGAGTACAACATGAAGAACATCATAGACATACAACTCGTACATTATGAAAGGATCCTCCTGCAGAAGGCTTTTATTCAGCTGGTGAAAGCTCTAATGGTAGCGGGAAGGCAAGACTGGGGTTGTTACGATCCTTGCGACAATCACGTTGATGCCTATCATGCCGAACAAAACGATGATGAGCCAGATGTTGATAACAACGTTCAAGTTGTAGACAAAGGAGCACCATCTTCGCCAACTCGGACTCACCACCTGGTATCTTCGTCTGCTGCTCTACGACAAGGAACTTCACGACCATTAACATCTTCTGCTACTGCCACTAATATCAAGAATAACACGAAGGTGTACAAGACATCCACATCTTCTAAGGGTACTTGCACTATGTACAAGACATCTTCTAAGGGTACTATGGGTAAAAACGTGAGGCAAGAAGGGGTTGACGGCTACTCGTCTTCCGCCTCTTCAGCCGCGACAACTACGGCAAGCGAAAGTGAGTCCTCGCGTGCCTCGAGTAACCTAACATCCTGCGTCGGTAGCGAAGGTCTTTCGGATGTCTTTGCATCAAGTAGTTGTACTGAGCTTACGACGGATAACGAGGAGAGCCAGGAGGATGCCTATTCCTCAGTCTCCGAAATCGAAATGGAAGATAATGCTGAGGGAACTACGATACGCAGAGGACGAAAACAAGTTAAGACCAATGTACTAAGTAGAATTTGCATCTTCACGCGAGATAAGGAAAAGCATTCGGGAAACAGAGTTTTCCTTTTCCCTAAATCCTTGAATGAGAAACATTTATTTCAATCGTTCAACGAGGACAATATTAGACATATTAAGCAGGTGGTCAGTTCAGTTCTAATGAACACTACAAGAACAGGGCAGGCGTTTTCAAGAGAAAGACTAAGCGGTGCAACATTGACGAAACTACTTGTACAGGAGCCACAGGAAATAGCACTACAACACGTGGTATGAAACGAAAAAGTGCACTCACACTCAAGGAATCGGCTATGATTTATGTAGTAAAATAGCCACTTTTTTAGAGTTTGAGTGCACTTTTTTCTTTCATACGTGGCACAGCCCCTGCATCTTCAGCAAATATCAGTAACCAGTCTACTACAAATGCACTAGCACAACGAGCTTCTACATTGGCTCCAGGCGCACTCCGTTTGACCGGGTCGGTGCGGTATGGGTCACAGCTGTTGACTCAAGAGACACTGAAACAAAGCGTGTCCTACGTCATGCAGGAAGACGCTCTACACCCAAGGCAGACTGTATATTATGTTGTGGTCGTGAAAGACAAAGCCATATTTATTGATTTTGACTTTGATTCTTAGGCCATCAAGATTACATGTTGATTTGACAACAACAAAAGTAGTATTGAAATAGTTCTACAAGTTAGTGTCTAGTAGAAGAGGTAAGGTTGGCCACGCTCACGCATGGCCATACCAGGGCGGGCACCCGTATGACATTGCTTCTGTTTGTGTTTCTTCTCCATAATCTTCTCCGCTTTATGTCTTTTGTTCTCTAAGCTTGCGAAGTGCTTCTTTTCGCAGCTAGGATGCGACTGGTTGGCCAGAGTGAGGAGCGGATGCGTGAACGCGTCGCATCTTTGATTAAGGCTAACCCAGACTTCAGCGCTACTACACAAGGCTAACTGCGAGAACGCGCATCACCTCAGACACTTCATTAGTGCTCACTGAAGAAGAGAGAAAGCCTCTAATTTGATGCAACTGGTTGGCCTCGAAGGTTGTCGGGACGTTCTCGTTGGAGACCATTTGATCAAAGGCATCAGTGGCGGCCAGAAGAAACGACTATCCGTTGCCATCGAGCTATTGACCTTATGATGAAAATGATGTAGATGTTTTTTTGTTTTCATGCTCTTGGTTTTTTGTTTTTGTTTCATTTGAAGGTAGTGTTGATGGCGTAAGGATGTAGTCGGAGATGATGTACTTAGAATGAGTGTTACATGTTGTACATGTACTGGTAGTACTCGAAGTAAAAACTAGGTGGACTTGACTTGAATAAATACAAAACGAAGTAACTAAGCTGGCAATAAATACAAAAAAAAGTAGGTCCCCTCTAATCCCTAGTCCCGAGATCCTCTTCTTGGATGAGCCTACTAGTGGACTAGACTCCTTCTACAGCCTGGCTTTGATCCGGTCTTTACGGGAAATCTGTCGCGCTGAGCAGAACATCATGTGCTGCACCATACATCAGCCCAGTGCTTATGGCCACGCCCACGACGTTCGGTATTATATTTATTGAAGTGACCAAGACCTGCTAGATCGTATATGGTCCTGTTCTTCGGTGTTAATATTAGTGACGTTTTACCATAGCCATATTTATATGGTCCGTCAGTGTCATATTAACAAGTGAGAGTGACGTTTTAGTTTTACAAGACCCAATCGTCGTGTTTATATTTTTTGATACGGTACTCGATGTAGATGTATCTTCATAGGAGAAAGAGAGTAAAAGCTACAACAGCACATTACAGGGGGGATCGCTGATCCGGTACATCAAAAGAAATGGCCATAATGTTCTTGTGTAATTCGGGAGGACTACTAGTCTACGACCGATGTCTTCCATCTCTAACGTTTCGAGTTATTCTCTATGTTTGACCGGGTTTACTGTCTCCGCACAGGCCGCGTACTTCTTTGTGGTGCTTTGCAGGCAGGGTCTGTCATCCGCGATCTACGAGCGTTTGGCCGGTTGATCTTGAAGAACTCACGTGGTCGGAAGGGTTTTTATGAGATTGGAAAGTAGCTCTAGCTGTTGTTGTAGAAAATTGCAGGCAAAAGTCTCTACGGATGATGCTAGGAAATCTGTCTACTTCTAAAAAACGGAGGCTCGGGAGCAAGAGGAGATTGAAGAAGATGCTGATGACGATGCGGACGAAAACGATGCAGGAACAGACGATCAAGTTACGAAGATTTTCGATCAAAGCAATGACGAATTCATGACTTCTAGTAACTGACCTATACGACAACAAGTTAACTCAACTAACTGTTGTTGATGACTTCACTGTTGATGACTTCTAGATCTAGGGAGAAGCTTACCAAGTAACTGACCTATAAGTCAACAAGTTGACTCAGGTAGACTCCCTCTGCGGCTGCACATATTCGCCCGAGGATACAGGTCAAACTGTGGACGGCGAATCACCTCCTATGATCCTATCCTAGTCTAACTCTTCCCGTTCGTCTCTACTTCTGTTACTTACAACTTCTAATCCCCACTCCTCTCCCGAGTCCGAGTCTGAGCAAGAAAAGCATGCTCTCCTGGAAAGGGGCTCTCGGATTATCCAGAAAACGACGTCAAAAAGGAAAAGTACTAGTGGATCCGAGAAAATGGGGTCGCCTAGAACGTCACCTAGAACCACCACAATGTTGACAACCATGAAGAAGGAACGGAAATCTTCTGTGGGACGAAGTCTTCCTTATGATTTTGCGAAGTTTTATACCATAGTTGTGCTTGTACTTGTACTTTTATTTCTGGAGAACACTCATCGTTGACCAAAAACCGACTTGACCAAGAGACGCGACCCCTCTCCTCCTTCATCTTTTCCCCCCGACCCCTCTCCTCTCCTCCTTCATCTTCTCTCCCTCTGCACCATCGAGAATTTGCTGTTCCATGTTCGTCAGCCCTTGCGGATCGGAGACAATATGGCAGATTGGCTGCTGTACTTGGCGCAGACGCTACCAGCGGAGCAACTGGAACAAGCGTCTCAACTGACAAGGA
The DNA here is from genome assembly GCA_905178165.1 of Amoebophrya sp. A25. Lineage (NCBI taxonomy): Eukaryota > Dinophyceae > Syndiniales > Amoebophryaceae > Amoebophrya > Amoebophrya sp. A25. The sequence continues at coordinate 679,072 of CAJINU010000056.1, forward strand.
TCTTTTACCAGTTTGACGCATTGCAGAAGCATGACCAGCAAGATGGTGAAGTAGAGCAGAACAAGCAGCTCTTTGGTGAACAGGCAACCGCAACTACATCAATACGCGTCTTACCACTCCAGTCTTTCCGTGTCCAAGTTTATTTCCTATGGAGACGGGAAAATCGAGAGTTGTGCAGGAACAAAAAAGCACAACTGATACGACTTCTGATTCCGCTTCTGCAATGCTCCTGCTACGGTATTGTGTTCTACAGTGCCGCACGCAATCTGTCGAGAGGCGAAAACAATCGCGGAGAACCGTTTTTATGCTTTGGTGGAACAGATATTCACGCATTCACATTCAGTGATAATATTGATAAGCCGTACAGTTAGGACATCCGTAGAGAAAATGTACATGTGCCTCCATCTGTTTTTCCGTATCATCAATCCGTGTTTTACCATGATTCCCTCTAATCATCGGCACCGATCTTGCTAAATGGGTGAACCAGATGACTGCGGTATTGGGTGCCATGCATCACTGTCTGTTTATCACCTTAGCGGCCACAGCCGCGCCAAACATGCTGAAGATACCGCAGGAGCGACCCGTTTTTCTGCGGGAATACAATGCTAGAACGTAAGAAGGTTCTTTAAATTGGTGTCCTGTATTTTCATCCTCAACATGTTGACATTTCTGAGAATTACAACCCAATGGTGACGAGTCGGGACAGGCCTTCGATGGTGCTATCGACGTGATGTATAGAGGAAACGAAAAACACGAAGAGAATCAATAAGTTTCATCAAGTCTTACTAACTTACACCGAATCATTTCAACTTTGCACAACCACAAGGTACTCAGTCCGCGCGTACCTGACAGCGAAATTCTTGGCTGATCTTCCCCTTCTGTTCATCTCGGCTACGTCCTTGCTTCTGGTTTGTTATCTCTTATACGGAATGCAGAGTAATTTTGTGCACCATTGGATCCTCAACTTTTCCATCGCCTTAGCCGGTTCTTCTCTGGGTACTTTGCTTGCCTGCTTAAGTGCAGGCACTCCGGGAGCGGGATTGGGTACTAGTACTTAACTATTTATTTTAGTAGTAAAGTCTTCAAGATTGATAATTGTCATTCGGACATTAGAAGATTTAACTGGTCGAAAAATTATTTCACAGACTGGAACGAATATTATTCAATAAGTACAACGAATAAGACATCAGTTCCAGAAACCTCTGAAAACCCCTTACTCCGCAATAGAGCTACAGTTTTCATCGCTAACTCCTTACCGACCCACGGACTACAGGTGTAATTCTTGCTCCGTTAATTCTGGACTCTTTCCCTGAGTGTTTTTCTTCGGTGATGCAACCTCTTGGAGAAATCCCTCTAGCCTTCCGATGGTTATCCCTCTTTGCTCCTCATGCGTATGCGGTTTCCATAGCTGGCGACCTCGAATTCGACTACATCCGCACATCTTCCTTTCCTTAAGGTTTTGCTTAGCGTTTGTGGATTAATAGATCTCACGCTTATTAATATTTTGAACCCGTTATGTTAATGCATCTTAACAGCAGGCATTGGCATATCTGATTCCCCTGGGGGTGCTCTCAATTGAAAAACGCTACTAGAATGACGGACTTGGAGATGATCATGGAATTAGAGCTGAATTTAGGTATTAAACTCTAATTTCTGCAGGGAGACAGCAGCCCTTTTGCGGCACGACGAGAAGCGTACATTCAGGAAACAGCGCACAGGGATCCCTTCACCACGCTGTATTGTTATGAAATATAGTGCAAACAAGTCGAAAATTCGTCGACAAGGTCAAGGATGCTGTGCTTCTATAAGTCGAACTTCCCAAGGCATATTAAGTTTCTCAATAGATACAAAATGTACAAGATCATGAACTAGTACGTTGTTTGAAGAGAACACAGGCGAGATGAGTGTCTACCCACTACCTCTAACCCTCGAAAAACCCTCTGACGACGAAGATGCAGATGAAGGACGACGAAGTTGAGACTGATGGCTTCAATGGCTACATCCCACGGTTCTGGTTCACAGTGGTGCTTCTGGTAGTAATTTCCGCACTTTTGCGTGTAATCGCATGTTGGAACCTGGCTAGGATCAGTAGGAGTTTGTTTTGATCGGCAGGAGCAGCAGTAGAAATTTGTTTTGATGAGGCGAAGGTATTCGAGAGGTAGGTACTGAGGCCCTAGCTGTAGGACACTCAATCTAAATTTATGTATATTTACGAAATATGTTGATTTTGATTGATAACGATAAAACGATATGGCACCAAACCCATCGATGCACGACTCACCATCATGGCACAGATCTCTTCCCACTAGTACGACATTCATAAAATGTATAGCATATCATGTTTCATGAACTTCCTTCACACTCATACACATACATTACCAACGTTCACTATCTAAACAAAATAGATACATTATAGGTTTGCAGCTATTTTGATGGTCGTACACAATAGGATTTATAATCGTAATTCATGTAGTTCCAGTTCATGTTTGTTTGGTATCCAGTTCATGTTTATTTGGTATCCAGTTCATGTATATTTGGTAGAAGTCAGCGGCAAAGTCATTTTTTTTGCCACACGAAAGTTTTCCAAGTTTCCGTTCGGGAGTCGGCAGCATGGGATGAATCGTAGTTACATTGATACTTCTCATGGAAAGAACTTCATTCCTCACTCGAGCTGCAGACGAAGGTCGACCTAAACCTCGAAATCTAACGAAACGCTGTGCGACAAAGTAATAACTTGCTACATCCAGTAAAAGTCCAAATTGTTTCGAACCCAGCAACTTCTTAGTGATATCGAATCATCTCAGTCAGAAGTGAATACTTGTGGTGGTGGTAATTTCCCATAAAAACAATAATATTGTTGACGCTTTGTTGGAAAAATGAGATCAACACACTGTGGAAGAAGCGGGTATAATTGTTTTCTTGATTGTTGCCTAGATAGTATAAAAAACGACACCTCATGGTCATGTCTATTTGTTGAGACAAGGAGGACTCTGTAGTTCTCTGGTAGAACGTTCGACGTGCCATTCCTGGATGGTTGTTTACTTTTTTTGTCGAAGTCCTGGATTGATTCCATGGAAAATTACGGTCTCTGAAAATTATGTGGCCAACACGGAAAGCTGCCTGGGCCTTGTGGCGAGAAGAAAAGTCTTCGAAAAACCTTCATGCTTTGTGCATTTTTTTGCGTGCTGCGTGTGTTTGTGTTCGACAAGTTAGACGATGGCAAAGTCATCAGCGTCATGCATTACCATTTTTACTAACACCAGAAGATGTTTCTTAGCAACCTCCTCTACCTGGTGGTATCACTGAAAAAAGCCAAAGCTATTTCTGTGGCTGCCAGTACCTGGAAGATCCAGGTGTGATCATACTCTACTAGTACTAACAAACATGATCATTTGGCTGCATCGGATCAATGTATCTTGACGATTTTCGCTATGCTTTATGCCGATGTCTGCAGGGACGGTCTGCTTTTCTGGGCACGTTTGTACCTTGAGCAATTTGGGCAGTTTTTTTTACGCTGTCTACGACGAAATTTTTCAAGCAATCATCGACCACATTTCAAACAGAAACAATCATAGACCACATTTCTGAAGAAACAATCATAGACCACATATTATTGAATCATGAAATAGACGATGACTATGCTGTCGCAGAAGATTTGCAGATTTGTTCATTGAGTTAAAGACGATACTGTTATCGCGGACCTAATTATATTTTGAACAAGCTGTCTACTTAGATTAATACTGTAGAAATGTAGTACGTTCTTGTGCATTATTCTGTCGCTCTCTGCTTCAAATCCTATTACTATTTAGCAGAAAACTCAGAGCAAAAAAATGGAGACTCTGAGTCTTCCTCCGCGCACCGCTCCGAAGGAGTCTGCGCAGGATAAGGCGCAGAACGCCTTGAAGGGGTTGGACGCTTTGGAAAAGTCTTTACTTCGGCGCAGAGACCATCTCGGACTAGAGAAGCAGAAGGCCTTTGTTACGAACGACCTAATTTGGCTGCTCTTCACCTTTTTCTCGGACGACTCCACCAGTTGTCGCAAACTGCATGCAAAGGGACTGGCATTAGCAAAAGAATATAGTGCTGCTTTGGACCACCCTGGAGGTGTTGGCACAATTGCTGAGACCGGAGACCACAGTAGGACAGGCACAGGAGACCACAGTAGGACAGGCACAATTGCTGAGAAAGAGAACGGAAAACAAGCTGGAGGTGGTGGAGTAAGATCTGGTGTGTCTTGTTCTGGAGAGAAGCCCGTAGTTGACGTACTAAAGGAGACCAAAACGGTATCAAGAACTACACCCGAAGAGCGTTTGCAACGATTAAAGAGCTATTACCAAAAGCTGAGTGATTTTCCAGAACTCCAAGAGTATCAAAGATGCTCTTTGCCAGGTCAGTTTTCTCTGGAATACAAGAAAGAGAAGCAAGCTGCAGGAGGACTTGATGCTGGAGGATCTTCTTCTGCTACCGGTACCAGTGGCAAGGATGTCTATGTTTAAGGCTTCTAAGTAACCATGATACATAGCGTAGAAGTTCTTCGTCACTTCCTGTCTGTCGTATGTATGGGTATCAACTTTCTCGTTCTTGATTTTTGTTTACTTAGGCAAAATCCAGCGAAGATGTTGTTCTATCTATGACTATGTCTACTCATCTGAAAAAGTAATCAGTCATTATCCTGTTTTTGAGGACTAGGCGTACAAGTAGGGAGCTCTCTATCTATCTCTATATATCTCTCTATCTATCTCTCTCTACCTCTCTAAATCCGTACCCGTCCTCTATTGATCAAGAGGAACACACTATTTCGGATTGAAGCAGAAAAGGACTTGGGCCGCGCACTGCAGCTCTTTTCGCTTTGGGCATGGTCTTTTCCTCTCACCAATGTCGCGGTGGTTGGTAGATTATGATATCGCGTAGATTCTTTGATCCGTATTTCGTGCGTCTTCTGAAGAACACCTACTAAGACTAACGTATAAGCTGCGTGTAGAAGGGGTACTATGGTATTGGCCGTGAGACAGATTACGGGAAAGGGGAAAGGCCTGAAGTATTACTTAGAAGTATTGCTTATAGTATAGCCTTAGGCTTAGAACAGAAGATTGGATTTCACCATCACGCTGATCCAGTCATCTGCTTGCATCTGCTAGTAGGAGCAGTGGCAAGTAGATTATTGAGGTTAATAAGAGAAGCAGAAGTTGTTCACTTTTTTTTTCGTTTTTATTTCCATCCTTCATGAAAGATCCTCCTTGGAGCGATTCGTGCGTTGCCGAGCTATCGAAAGCTTTACCGTGGTGGTTATACTGCAGCTTCTTCGCTCGCAAGAAAAAGAATCCTCATCACGACTTCTAGCGCTGCCGCCAACAGGGAAGCATCCTTATTCCTGTATCCGTTACAAGAAGAGGAGAGCGGTGATCTCGATGGTGAGGACGGTGCGGGGCAAAAGAGTGCTGTAGATGGTGCTCGACAGGGGAACAATCGAGTACGAGATTATAGTTCCCGCTGCGGACATCAAAGAAAGCCGGAAAATGATCACCGATCTTCTGCCCTACTCACTGGCACTGGAATCGATTCGCGTGAAGATGGTCTTGTTAGTGCAATCACGTCACTAATGATGCAAGCCTGTTTTTTGGATGCCGCGATGTTGTTTTCGGCCTTAATTTGCGACTGCTGTGAGCTTTTAGCCGGCATGCAAGCATTCGTTGTGTCAACGGCGCCAGGGGTATTGTCGAGGGACTATGATATTATTACCAAGACTAGAAAAATTCCGAACGCCAAGCAACAAGTGGCAAAACAAAAAGCGCGGACAAACGGGAATCAAGATAAGGCTCAACAAAATATGACTCAACAAGACCACCAGAAACAGCATCATCAAGATCGAGACGAAGAAGCTTGGGAATTGCAGAATATCGCTCGCTCGGAGACCTTTCGGCATCTGAGACAGCAAGTTACCGCCATTGACCAGTCTGGCCCTGCTCAGCAGCCTTCGTGCACTTAAGGCTCTTGAGATTGCATCTTGAGATTGCACCTCTATCCCGCCTAATCGTAATCCATCTTGAGAGTTGATTAAAACCGTCTGAGTTTCCTATTTGGAGCTGTGGTTCCAGCATTCAATTCAAGATTTTTATGTGCTTCGACAGGAGCTCCAAGTTTCAAGATGGGTCTCAAGACTGGCTGTTGTGACTGTGGGCCCTTCCATTTCTAAAGTGAAGCACACGGATTCGAGGATGCTATAACTTTTCGCTGCCTCGCAGTTAGATCGTTGCAACTTCTCACAAATTTCACCTCCAGTGACTGGGAAGGCTGCAACTTCCGTAAATGGATTTCCCCAATTGACCTTCCACGATGCGCGACGACAGTGATCGATTTCCTGTTGACTTTACTACAACTTGAAAAAGAAGAAAGTCTTCATATCATGGGAGGTACTAGTGGCACTTTTCCACCAACATCATCTTCAACCTACAATTAAGGCTTCCACTGATCCATCTCTAAAGGGTGGATCCCTCAAACGTACTATGCGCCCCAATAGCTACGAGGAGAATATTGACGCATACGCTTGAGGGATTCACTTCCACAGGAATGAACTGGGGAGCGGTCTAATACAAGCCGCCACGCTTGTGCGCGGAGGTACTCGAAGCTGGAGTAGCAGCTTTGAACAGGATCACAAGGTGCAGCGGTGATCGCCTAATGGATCCGGATCTAAATGTCCGACTTTGCGATCTCCTCGAACGAATAGGCAATTACTTAGCGAGGAGGCTGAGAACGCGGTATAATGGTAGTACCTCCACCACGGACCTAGATCCGGAATCCTGTGAAGTAGATGCCACCACTCTAGAGCACTTTGCGGCACTGTATGAGCGCTACTTGGGTCGTTTAGGATCTCCACTTTGCGATGTGTGGGTTATGATTCTCCTCCGTCTAGGACCTTTCGCCTCGAGAGCCTGCTTTGAATTCTACCAACAAGATGCTTCGGAGGAAAAGGACAAGGATTACGACAATGTCATGATGGAGGGACTGGGACACGAAGTAGTAGGACGAGGAGGAGGAGGAGAAGAAGAATGCGGAGCAGTAGCCGGTAGTAATTCCAGCAGAACATCTTCAATTTCAACACCGTCCGCTTGTGCTCAGCTTGCTGCCACCTGGCCCTCTTTGCGCCGTATCCTCGTACACGCTTGGCGATCGCTTTTGGTAGGGTGTAAAAATGCTGTAGGCCTAGCCGCTGCCTCTTCATCTGGCTCACCTCCACCAAGTGTCGTGGTAATCTGTGGTAAGAAGTTGTTCCAAACCAGTGGCGCAATTTCGGATCATGCTGTAGGAGATGCCTCTGCCGCCTTTTGGCAGTGGTACGTCGTGGCTGCTTCAGAAGTTGACAATTTTTGTTGGCTCCGAACTGTTTTCCCTCAGGAAATACCTTCATCTGGAGGTGGTGGAGCCGAGAGTACAACTACAACAACATCAACTAGTGGCCTTTCTAAAAAAGGTTCTAGTACATCAACGATCCGCGGAAAAGTGCGCAGCCATTTGGAGAAATTCGCCTCGGACGGAAGACTGAAACGCCCAAAGCACCAAGATGGTGGAAATATGAGTTATTTCAGCGTCAGCTCAGTGTCCGCCGCGATATCAACAACGGGGGAACAAACTAATCCTGCAAAATTCGGCCATGACTTCGCAACATGGCGATTTGTCTCGCTGTTGTGTCTCTCTATGCGCGTCGTATTACGCCATCCTGTGCTGACAGAGTTGCTGGGTCCGTTTTTGGCGGAGATTGTGGACCCCTGTATGCGAAAACTGTTGAGGCAAACGTTTCGAAAGAGTAAGAATCAAGAAGAGGAAGGAGCTTTAGAACCTGCAGACATCCGATTTGCGCTTGCCTTACCTCGTCGAATCTTGGATGATCGGGATTTTACTCGTGATCCTCCTTCCAGTTTGAGTTCCATGAAACGAGGACAACACAGTGGGGGCCACCGTAGGAGAGCAGGACAAGCACAAGCAGGTACAACATCTTCATCGTACAACTCGTCCTCGTCCATCCAGTATTTTTACAAAGACTTCCTAAAGGTGCATTTTTGTCAACTGGTGAACCCGCTCTTGAGTGGCTTGAGCTACCCCGCCGATCGTGCTAGTGGGCAACTGTCGGAAATGTTGCTTGCGGTTGCTAATCAAGGAGGTGGTCGCGATTCTGAGAGCAGTCAGCCTCTGCATCCATGGCATTACCTACCGATCACGCCTGACAATGTCACCCGCTTACTGCGCTGTGAACGCTTCGTTCTTACTTGTGCACCTACAGCTTGTTCTGCGGGGTCTTCATCAGCTGGGGGTTCAACATCATCTGCAGCTGCGCGTTCGTCTGCTTCCGCTGCCCGCCGCCACCTAAAGCACATGCTCCATTTGTTGACTGTGATGCCACATGCGAGTTTGCGGGAGAAAATTCTGGCGGTGAAACCCTTCCTAGATGGCAAGGACGCGAAGAGTGATCCGTTTCCCTTGTTCATTTTAAGGGGAAGTAGGCCTTAGGTGTTCTTGTTGCCGTTTCTTTTCACTCTCCTAAGTAAGGGTTTAGGGAAACCACTTGCAACCAACCTTAATTGGTTCAAGTTAGGGTTAGGGAAAAGGAAAGGGTTTAGGGTTTTAAGCGAAGGAAAGCATGAGAATAAACGGGAAACAGAAACACCAACGGAGGCCGGCCTGCTCTAATCATTGTGCGCACAGCGTGGGAATGCGTCGAAAAACTGCTGTGGACTCATCGGGGAGTCCCTGCAGAGGAAGCAGCAAGTGGGGACATGCTTTCTCAACTTCTACCCGAAGAGGACGACATTTATTATATGGCGAGTGCTCCTGTGGGAGTGGGAACTACCTCTTCGACATCTTCACAGAACGTCAATGAGGAGGTCCTAGGAGAACTTGTCGGCACTTCAAGTCGTGCTGCGTCGACAAAGAAGCACCCACAGAGAGTCGATGTCGAAGCACGTCTAGCGATCATGCAAGAGGACGAAGACGTAGGTGGTGAGAATGAACGTCAGGCCACCACGATTGATACGAGTACTGCTGTGAAGATGAACAGCAACACTTCTCGTGGAGCACGAGGAGGAGCCACCAACACGAACGATACGAATGGTGCACAACCAATGGAAGGCGTAACAGCAAAGCCAAATGAGGTGATCAATCTAGACTCAGACTCGGAAGAAGCTCTTCAACTACCTCAGAAGGCTGTTCTTGCCAAGAGCAACACAAGACCTGCTACAACTACAAACAGAACAAAATCTTCCACCAGCAACAACAACACCGGAGAAAATCCAACAGCCAAGCATAGTAACCATAAGCAAGTAAATAGTAATAGAAAATCTTCCCTCCCCCGTTTGCCCCGACCCTCTGACTCGAGTGATATGGATGACATTTTTGGGAGTTTCGTGCAACCTGGAATGCCTGGAGATATCGCCCTGCACAAAGAACTAGTCTATGAAATGGAGGCACTTCTCTCTACAGACCACAATAAAGGAGTGTTTAATACTAGTCCTGGCTCGAATATGGATCATATGCAAATAGAGACCTCCTCCTTTGAGGCTCATACCCATAGTGCCACGTCTTCAAGATCAAGAGCAGCCGCTGAAAAACTCGAGCTCCTGGCGATTTTGGCACGTGTGGCGACTCGACTGCAGTTGAGAGCGATGTTGTTTTGCGATTTGGAGAGGGTTAACGATGTGATGGACAACATTCCTGCTTTTCCGACGCTGTGGGAAATGCAGTGCAGTACCAAGCAGCATAGGACTCCCTTTCACATGGGGAAAGATCGGAATCATCGAAAAAAGCAACACATAGTATACTTCACAGACAAAAATGGTAGTCGTGGTGAAGAACTAAATGTTGGAAATGATATCACAGATACTGTCGAAGAGAAATCCCTCCAGAGGGCTGCGAATCTCTTATCCGAATGGCGAGCACAACTCTTTCAGAGAATTCCTGCTTCCGAGTGGCAGTTGGTGCCTCCACAGCATACCATCCATTAAGGCTTCCCCTAAAAAGAATTAGAATGGCCTCCCATTTTGAGAGAAGTGGTCATGCTGGGGACCAGAGATTCTTTTCATGGGGACAAAGTCAATTAACCTCGCGAATCCTAGCCGTGATCAAAGTTCCCAGCATGTTGATCCACCTGCTCAGGATGAATTGTGTACTACTTATAGATACCCTTAGAAGGCTATCGTATCATGTTGTTGTTGAGCTCTATGTATCTAAGAATTTTAGAATTTTATTTTAGGCTCTGTTGTTGAGCTCTGTCTAAGTCAAAGTCGTAGAGAAGCACAACACACGGGCCAAAACGGTTCTACTCGGTCGTAAAGACTTCAGTACGCCGAAGACGATGGAGCATTTGCATTTGCTGAAGACTCTGTGGACTCGGTTCGAGGAGACTTTCGATCATGCTATGATCGAGTCGACAAGAACTCCACAGCAACATTAAGGTGAGGACTTCCAAGTTAGCGAACAGAGTACTTACAAGGGACAGATCATGTGCCTTACAACTATACTACAGTACATGCACAGTCATATTTTTACACTTAGGCGGGTGGTCATCCTTAGCGGCCACTTATTTTCCTACTAAGGGGAAAAACGGCTCCTAAGGATGCAGCTAGTACCAAGGATGCGAGGACTGAGGTAGCTCTTCTAACAGCAGTATGATCAACAACGAATGCAGAATACGGTAAGGGACTTTCTGGATGGCGCATCAGAGGGCCTGGCTTCGCTGTGCATTACGTCGTCAACGCCTAAACTTTTTGACAGCTCAGTTCTGTTGATCGAGTTAATGAAAAAAGCTGCCAGCTACAGTGCGCCTTGTCTGCCTAGCAGATCGCGCGGACCAGGTCGACCGTTTCAAAGAGGAAGTAAAAACAGGGCAAAAACCAAGTGCTTCGGGCCGGCCAAGTGCGCGGCAATCCACGGCGGGCTGAAGGGCAGCAACAGAAAAACGTCAAATACGACAAACAAGCAGCAGCATTATCAGAATTCTACGAGTTTTTCCACAAATAAGACTTCTGGCCGTTCAACAACACGCAGTAGGCACAAGTCCAAAAAGGAAAGAAGAAGTGGCCAACATTTTCTAGCACCTTCAGCTTTGAACTGGCGCGCGCCTCTATTCCACCGCATGTTAGAATCGAACAGTTTTCTGGCCTCTCTCATAGGCCAACGTGATATGCTCAGACGCGAGATTTGTCTCAGGGATATTTGCGTCGTAAAAAGTGCTGTGAACGGAAGCCATCCGGAAGAAGACATCAACGTCTTTCATTCGAGAGGTGACGAAGACTTTTTCGGACGAAGGACAGAAAGGAAGTGTCAGAATCTAAGGGTGGACATTTTGTTGACAAGCGGAACAAAGTCAAGAAAGGCTCCCGAAAATACAAATAAGCAAGTAGCGGTTGTAAGAAGTTTGATCTCGGAGTGGCGTAGTGATTCTTTACCACAGGAGCAGCACGTCGCTACTCAAACTTCTACGGAGATGAAGAGTACAACCAACAGCAGGAAGAACGACAAGAATTTGAACCCTCTTCGTGATTTGGACCGCGATTACGCCACGTTGTGTCCATCTTTAGCGAGATGCCTGACGATTTCCGCGCCTCGTGATGGCACAGTTCAGAAAGCGTTGTGCAGATTACTCCAATCGCAACCACGACCCGCGATAGTATCGGACAAAAATATTATGGGTGCTCCTAATATATAAAAATAGACTCTAAAAATAATTAATCTTCTCGTAATACTAATGCACCATCCTGTTCTAATTCATCTCGTAACTAATGCACCATCCTGTTCCTGCCTGGGGTTGGGGAGGCTTCGTTCCTGTATTAAAGGGGGAAAAACAGGATCATCTTCAGGATGGATTTTTTGGACGAGCTGCTCTAAGAAGAGCAGCAAAACTGGTGCCCGGTTGAGTCTGAACACTCGTGGAGGGGGATTGTCGAAGTGGCCCAAATTGTTGGTGTCGGAAGTAGAGGCGTTCCGCTTGTATCAGCTCATGCTGTTGGCATCCTCAATGCAATTGACCATTGCAGAACTCCTGACTTTATGGTTGAGACCATGATGATATTGTGAAACCATGATTTGACGTTCTGATGTTGTGCATCTCCGTGAGGCAGAGGCGAGATGGAGAAGTTGACACAAGATTTACTGTATTTATTTTCAAAATTTTGAGCATCCAAATGGAGTTGATGATGATGTGACTCGTGACTACTGACTTTCGTACAAGTCTAATCTGATCTACGACGCCCTGTGGCAGTCTGCACTGAACTTAGTGCGAGATTAATTGTGTTGCATTGTAATCCTAATCCACTAATCCCAATTCCTGACTCCCAAGTCAGTGCACGTGACAGAGTGTGATGTCATCACTTCTAACGCCCATAGTTGACGACCGTTCTCTCGCATCTTGCCTCCTCCGCGATCACAACTACCAGAGGAGACAGGCTTACACGACTTTGGTTTTCGGCGATTTGGGCAATACGATCGATCCGGCTGTGTTGCTAGCCGTTTTGCTTCAAAAGCAGTTGCCGCTACCCCCGTTGCGGTATTTTGGCATTCCGGTGTTAGCAGACTCGGATAATTTGCTGCCTTTGAATGACAGCGTGAAGAATGCAATGGCGAAGACGAAGAACAACCAAGGGCGTGGAGCCTTGTCAGCTGGGGCAGTTGTTTTCGCGGGACATGATCTTCAAGGTGCAAGTAGTTCATCATTTGCTGGAGGACCATTATCTTTCTCTGGTTCACATGCACAAGCTGCTGGAGAACGACCTACACAGGAAAGAGAGTTGTTTGCGTCCTCCACTAGCAAGAATGGCAATGGAAATCGAAATGGTAACGCTAACGATGAAACCTTGGGCTCTATGCTGATTGAAAAACGGAAGGCTTTCGTCGAACCCTTTCTGCCTTTTATACTCTACGAAATTCTGTGCTATCCCGATCCCGACACTCACCGTCACGTAGCCGCACTACAGCATATTGCGTCCCATTTTTTCAACAATTCGGTGCGAGCCGGAAACATCATATCCGCTTATGCTGGAAAGTTGACGGTTTTGGTGCTGCACAAACAAAGACAGCAAGCCCTGGACACGCATACCTTGCTTGCTAGAGCACTGCCACTTTTAGAGAATATGGCTAGGTTGGCGAGAATGAGTGAAGATACTGCTGGTGAAGGCGGGATCGGTGCGGCTCCTGAGGATCAAAACCCAAATCTCCAAACAACTAGTACTGGCACAGCAAATATTACGAGTGGAGGTGCAGCTGCCAATGCCAAGCGAGGTCGTAGTCCTGCTGCAATGGGTGGCGCTGCTGCGAAGAAGCAAAAGACTGATGCAAAAGGAACTAAACTACCAACTGATCATGCAGCAGCTGCTTCGGAACAGCGACCCCATAGTTTCACAGTCGACAGCCAGGGGAATACGACGTCATACAACAACAATCACGCTGGACGAGCTGGTGGAGGTGGAGGTGGACCTGCAGGCGCAAAGGGACCACATAAGGATCCAAACACGTGTAGCACTTTACTCTCCAGTTGCATCGAAGATAATTTTCTCTACATGTTGGACATTTTCGAAGCGATCTTATGCAATCCGCCTGCACATGAGAAGTTCCAGGAGTATGCGCCGCTTTTTCAACGTACGTTCGGTCGATGCTTTCTCTATGATCGTGCAAGAGTGTTTGCGAATTCAGAGACGACGATACGGCATACGGTGAATACCTCTCGAAGGAGAAACACCTGCACAACTTATGGCAGGAGGAAAAAATTGTACTACTCCTATCTTTGACAAAGAACTCATCCTCACGAAAAATTATAACTCAAGGCAGCACGTTCTAACTTTTCGAACGTGCCTCTTTTCTTGATGAGATTGAGTATTCCCGTTATTTGTCTTTTCATACACCTGCAGAAACAGTCATTACGACACGATCCGTAGCGTCGAGTAGTGGTAGTGGTTGGAGTGCCACATCAAGTAGATACACTGGTTCTCAAGTAGATACACTTTCGACGAAGGTTCAGTCGTGGCAGAGTCATCCAGTCGCACTGGGTATTAGTGGCAACAGACCGTCCATCAAGAGAACCCGGCAAGCTGCAACGCGGTGTAGATGGGTCGACGAAGTTCCTGCGACGATCCCAGCAAGCCATGGACACATAAACGATCAAGAGAGCCATGATGCTGTTTGCGATAGCACGTCTGTATCTGCAACTGCGAGTGCTACCGAAGATGAAGAAAGGGATCAAGTACCACGACAACCTCATGCAGGAGCTGTTGATGATAACACTTCTAAATCAGAAGGCTCATCCGCTAGCTCGTTTTACCATTCCGAGAACATGGCAGCAACTCATGGAACCTTGTGCTCCCGTCACAACATCAACTTTCACGAACTACTGCTAACGGTAGCAGCCTTTTTTCAAGTGAGCAAATTGGACAATTTCACAGCGAAAATTTTAGAATTCCTGCAAAAATTAACCGACCGATGGAAGGGCTATTATCCACTAGCCACCGTGTGGATGATTTATATTTGGAAATCCGGTTTCGATCGCCTGAGGCCGCATATTAAGAGGCCCATAATATTCATTCACAAATATTTACTTCTCCCCTCTCCTCATTCCGCTCTCACTCTCTTCTAGTCTTGACTTTTCTGGCGCTTATCGCACGCTTAACACGTGATTGACCTGACGCTTAACACGTCATTGATCTCGATTCCAGTTCTGACCAGTAGATGCAGAAACGGACTCAGTCAGTGTCTGTCTCGACTAATAGTAGTACTTACTTACTTACACTTTTCCACATCTTCTTGAGTTCATTATTATGAATTTCATATAGAAGTTGTAAAGGATGAACTATTCAAATTTCTCCGGCTATGATCCAGATTCTTAGTAGCTCTAAGGACGTGCCAGTGATCGTGCGGGAACTGCTCAGCATCACCGAAGCACACGACGCCATGCTGCGTAGGGATCATTTACGCGAATTTGGACGGATTTTGACTGACGCAGACATAGAAAGGAGATGCGAGCAAGTTCGTGCGAAAGCAAACTCCTCTTTGCTTACGGAAAAAATGTCTGCTAAATCGTCGTACTTGTACTAGAGATGTTGACTCAACTGCAAACGTCTGGTGAATGATTCACCTATGACAACATACGTTAAGTACTGGAGATTTATTTACAGACTACAGGTCATCTCCTTTTATTTACACTTGTCTCTCTTCTCCTGTATCTCTCAGTTTTCTCAGGTACTCATCTCACGCCTACCAGTTGTTTAGACGACTTATTCGAAAAAATGTCTGCTGAATCGTCGTACTAGAGCAACTGCAAACGTCTGGTGCATGATTCACCTCTGACAACATGCGTTAATATAGGGTGGTGGTGGATAGGTCTTACTTATTGCACGCGAGAATGAGATACATACTACTAGAGAATCTTCTCTACTAGAGATAAAGATATGTTGTCATCCAAAATTAGTATTAGATACGAAATCTACTACCTCGTGAAACTACGTAGGTCTAAGAGTCCACCGGCGAATGCTGATGCACCTGACGCGACAAGCGGAGTAGACAATTTCTATGTGGTTCCTAGAATGTCCACCCAGGGTGCATGTCAGAGGATGGCAGCCGCAACACCGGGACAGGAGAGTCTCGGTTCTGATCCGGGATCTTCAGCTTAAGGCTCTTTTTCTTATAAAAATCCATCTTCAGTAGAGCAGGCATTGGCATCCTTCTGACTATACCACATTAAGGCTCAACTTTCACTGGTCACCATTTAGATTGGAGTCACTCAAATCGAAGAGCCGACCCCTTCTTGAGAGAACAGGGGAAAACGAAGGGAAAGGGGAGAGCTTTGAAGGGGGTCCTTTCCGTTCCGAGTCAGTGGCCAACGAATGCTGCGCTTTGAAAATAGGGGCTTTGCTTTTTCCAAGGGGAAAAAGAAGCAAGCGCCTTCCGCTCAATCATCAGGTTGCAGCTCAAAAAGTAGATGGCCCACGATGCCCCTGAAGATGGATCATGATAGGGGCGAGCAGCTCTAAAAATGATCTCATGCAACTCGTAGTAGTGGATCCAACAATGCCTTTTCGACAGATTGCTCTCAATCAGGGCCGTTTCTTGCTGTGCTGTTATTGAACGAAATAGTTGGCTATCTATTAAGGGGAGGTTAGACAAGGTTAAAGGTGTTCCTGTTTTTACACTTTTGTTTCTATGCCTGCTCTCCTAAGCAGGGAGACCACAAGCATAACAAGCGGAAAGATGCAGAAACACCAAGAGGCTACCTCTAAACTTAGGAAATGAAGCTGGCAAACGGTTATCCGGATGCTTAGAAATCATGGAGTCGCTACCTCAGTGTCTCGTCGTTCCAGGCAGCACTTCCAATATTACTGCTAGTCCATTTATCGCCACTGGAGGCGCCGCTAGCACTACAGGTAGTTGTGGTAGTAGTGGCTTCACAGGCAGCATACCCAGCACGATGACTTCTACTTCGGTAGATCCATCAGCGCACTTTAGTAAGAGTAAACCCTATTTGAAGGCAGCCAGGACTACAGTGCAAGCCGCTCTGTGCAAAAAGCATGGCCTAACCTTCACACAATACGAGGAAAAGATGATGAAGGTGATGGAAATATGACAGGAAAAAGTGCACTCATACAACTCAAGAAGAAACGAGGCAGAAGTATTTTCCTATTAGCTTAAGTAAATGATAATCTATTACTGCCTGTAATTCTTGGCTCTTCTCTCCTGCTTACCAGCTATTAGGAAAAAGCCTACTTTCTTGAGGATCGATGAGTACACTTTGTCGCTTGTTCATAGGAAAATTTAGAGCGTCCGGCACATGGTTCGGCAGCTGCTTTGCAACGACTGAGATTAAGGCTTAGACAGTAATTCACGTAACCACGCATGATCTCTGACCCTTTTTTAAAGGGGAAAGCATGTTTTCAAAGGTGCTTTTCGTATTCAAGATGAATATTTATATATAAGTAAGGTCATCTAATGAGACGCATTTTGGACCTAGATGCAAGGTTTTGCGGAGATCGAGACTACTTCCAGTTCTTCAAGGAGAAGCATCCTCGTGTGGTGCGGAACATGCTCACTGCTTTAGTGAGGATGTCGGCTACCCTAGTCAAGCCAGGTAACACGTCAACGAAAAAAGAACTGCAAGACCAAGCCTTGTGTGGTAGCGTTGTAGGGCTTGTAGGCGCTATTGATTTACGTGCTGAAGAAGACGGCGCAGCTCAGAAGGATGGGGCGTCAGAGAGTAAGACAACTCCACGCGGAGGAGGACACACCAGCGCAACTTCGTCTGGTGGAAATGCCCAGTACGTGTCGGGTGGTAGCGCTGGAGCTACAGGCATCAGCATTGGAGCCAGCGACACAGGCAAAATGGACGCCGAAGAGCGAAAGCAGCTGATCCTCACAGTAAGGCTACCGCTGGAGCATCCTCAACATCAACCTGGGCCCCTCTTTCAAGGGGAAAAGAAGTGCCCAAGGGAAAAGAAGTTCACAGAAGAAGAGGATGCGAGCGCGGTTGTAGCTCTAATTATCCATGGCTTTTACGCGTACGAAATTTTTCCAGGAGATGGCACTCCCATAATTCCTGGTTTGGTGGACTCGAACATATTATCTAGAGGAACCGATCCACAGTCATGCAACAACTCTGGAGGCACGAGCAGCAAACGCAGCAATGGTAAAGCAGGATCGAGACATTAAGCAGGCTCGTTACCTAAAACCTGTAAAGATTCACCTTGAAGGAGGGCATCTTTCACTTTGACGTGATTCTACTTTGTTTTAGAGGGGACAATAGTAATAGTCTTCAAGTTCAAAGATGGCCTTCTTCAAGATGAATCAATAGAGATAAAAAAATGTCTAAAGTCAGGAAGAAAAGAAAAAACAAGCACAAAGGCAGCATCAACTAGCTGGAGGTGAAATGTCCAGGATGGACCAGATGCATGCGCCGACTGTGTACCCCTACAGCGTCGGCAGTAACCCGCTTTGGAATGCATGCTTGATGGAAAATTCCCGTAGCAGCAATGATGTAGGTCAGAAGCCGCTTGAAGATATAGCAGCACACCACAAGAGGATTCGCGCTTTGCATAGTGAACGGCAGATCTGTGTGGACATCATCCGGGATCACATGGCGCCAAACTTGTCGAAAGACAAAGTGTATTTAAGGCCTTCCCTAATCCATTTTCTCACAAGAACAAGATCCACCTTCCTTAACCTCTCATGCCTAGTAATCCATGAACGATGGTAACAGGGACAACAGCATGCATCTTCTCCCAGCATGATCTTATATTATAGAGACATTTTCTTTCAAGGTGGCGGGGGAACGTAGACGCACGCTTTCAGGATGGACTCCGAGGAAATGGATTAGGGTGAGCACTAATGCATCACTTCGCCACACAGCAGATGTTGCGTGTTTTGAGGGACGTACTGCCACAAGTGAAAATCAAAGCAGGAATTATTATGGCTTACTTTTACTCATCTTATTCTTAAGACTAAGAGGCATCTTTGACGCGCTTTCAACGGGAAAAAGAGGTCAGAGATGCGCTTCCAGCTGAATAAAGGGAAGGTCTAAAGTTAGCAAAAACCGAGCAGCGAAAGCCATGAACAAAAGAGTCATGGACTGTTTTTCAGGGGACCAGCAGAAGCAGCTGATTCCTTTCTTGACATCAAGCTACAAATTGACACACAAGGGGACGGACATGGAGCCTAATTTTCTGCCTTCAGGTAGTGGACAACGTGAACGTCTGTTGCTGGAAGGTGCGGAGCAGCATGAGAACCCAACAGGAACGGGAAGTAGTCCTGCCCAGGGGAGTTCGGCGGATTCACAACCACACTGCCCGAACACAAAATCCGGTGTCCGGCTACTACACCAGAACCAGAGGAGCTCGAAACGCAGTCCTCAAGACAACGTGGCCGATCGCGGAGACTTGCTTGACCTTCATGATACCAATAACAAAAGTGGAGGTGGAGGCCTGTCTTCACAAAACATGAATGGTTTGTACGCAAGCACTTCTGCCGCAAGCACGACTCAATGCAGAAACTTTCGGCAGCTCGTTGTGTGGCTGATACATCAAGTTCGAGTTTTGAGTAAAGAAAAGTTAAGGGCTGCTTCCACGTTGCATCCTGCATGCTTGACAACTTTTCCTTTTCCAATAGGTGGAAAGAAGTCAAGGACGTTCTGAGAAATGCAATAGCGCAACCACTAAAAAAGAACTTGACCCTTGAGGAGCGAACGGCTGTGAGTGAGACGTCGTTGCGAATCTTCCTTGCCTGTTTTCCAGTAGTAAAGAAGGACAACCAGTTGGCTAGATATCTGGCGCCCTTTCTGTTGCGGATCATCTTCATTCAGGCTGCGAAGGCAAAGACAGAAGCTGAGGCTACCAACAAGAACACAACGTCTGCGACATCAGCATCTCGAAATCAAAACAATGTTATGGCTAACGCTCATATCAAAGCATCCTCAAAACTTCATTCTTGGCCAAAGCGAATCCAAGATGAATGGCGTCGAGGATGCAAACGTCGAGTGGCAGCTCTAACAATGACTACAGCATCGATGCTGGTGGCGGTTTCATGCGGAATATTTCGAGACCAGCGAAAGAAAACCGCTTGTTGAAAAATCACACGAGTACAAACTCTTGCACCTCAGAACATGCCAATCTGACAGGAGGAACAGCCTCCGCCTCCATGTCGCCTTCTATGTCCACCACCTCCAGTTTAGAAGAACTAAGGAGACGATTGGAGGGTCTGTTGCGTGAGGAGCATACGGAGGCCAATGCAGCGGTGTTTGAGGTAGTGGATTTGCTCTGTTAAGGCTTCGCCGACGAGTCCATTCCTCCACACGCCTATCCTCCTTTTCAAGGGGATCATGGGGAACGAAAGGGGAAATACAAATATATTTAGCAGGGTTAATAAAATTTCCATCTTTCTCGAGAGTCGAGATGGAATGGATCAGGGTGAAGAGGTCTAATTCTGGTCTTGGCTGAATAACTGTGGCGCAAATCAAATATCCCTATTGGATAGGATGCTGGCCATCCATAATTTAAGACATGACTAAGACTTAGACTCTCTATAGTATAGAAATTGAGCAGATCGATCTCTTTCTAGCTAAGCTGTTGCTATATAATGCGTTCTATCTTCACTGAACGGCCTCAAATGTTGCTGCGAAATGCTACGAACGAGGTGTCATGACATGACATGACATACTAGAAGTCTAGAGTATACCTTAGAGTGCAACATAACTCTATCTTCTAAACCCAGTGAAAGGCAGGCAGCGCATGGGTTGGAATATACCGGAAACACCCTTTCCGCCTCCCGGCATCGGTGTGAGTCACTTTGCCGAAAACGATGTTGGTCAAGTATGGATGATGTTTTTTGCATCTAGCAGCCAGACCATCGAGGCTCCCCCTGCTTTGCCCCTCAACATTATAACTGTATATTATAAGTTTAAGTAGCTTAGCAACAAGGGGGTGCCTCGAAGGTCTGCCTAGATGGAATGGGCGCCATTCTTCATATCAAGGCCATCAAGTGCCCCATTTCTGTCCTTACACGCTGAAGACCATCACGGCCAAAAGCATGTGTTGCGCGTTGAACGGAAACCTGAAGGTGATGAAAAGGCTGACACTGATACTCCATACGTTGTCGAAGGAGAAGTTGGTGGAAGCAGCAGAAAGATGCGGACACCATGCCAGAGCCCTGCTCTATCTGGAACAAACATATTTCGCGGATTTTAGCTGCATCAACGGAGCCGTACCTTTATTAAGGCTCAATATCATTCCAATACCAGCAATTCATGTAGTTCTTGCAGTAGAAGAAAAAAGAGAAGAATTCTCTTTTTTCTTCTACTTGGAAAATAGTTCTTACCGTACTACCGAGAGAAAATGAGAAATGGACCCTAGTAAATGTGAAACGATATAATTTTTAAAGAAGTGAAAGATTGCTTGTTTGATCTCTAACGTTACCTGCTGTCGCAGGTTCGGGACCAGCAGAGTCGAGGTCGCAACCTGGTCGGATTTTAGTCCGCGACAGTTGGACAGCAATGGCTCCCCCTCCGAAACCTCATGAGCCGAGGAGAGCGCCTTACGGTGTAGTTTGAATAGTTACTAGAAGCTAGAACAATTTGAAAGCTGGTTCATCCTTAGTAACGTCGTCTTCTTGTTGAAGTCGTCGAAGATGATGATTATGATAAAAGGTGGAAGAAGAAACGTGTGCTGACGACCGACGGATCGGCGACCCACTGTTCGGTTTCCTCCATTTCCTCTGATACTGAATATACTGCGTCCAACATCATGTAGACTCTATCTAATACTAGGAGGCTCAGCCTATACCAGGCTATCCGAACGCAGTGGGTCTGGGTCCTCCGATCGATGTACGCGATGCAAAAGAGGCAGAAGCACACTACGACAGGAAGATGATGTCTCCAGCGGAAGGTGGAACGGCTATGGCCTCTACAGTTGTATCAATAAGTACTATTTAGACTTTCTTGAGTTGTCGAGATGCATATTGAATTTCAATTTCTATTTTTCTCAGCATCTCGATGCCCTTTCATCCCTTTCCCCTGAAATACAACAAGGCCAAAGAACAAGGCGTCGAGATGTGGGCACCACCGAGATCGAGGTGAGTAAAGTTTTTAAAGCCTGACTCATCCTCTAAGAGTAGTGTCTACGTCCCATTAGTCGGAGCGGCAACGCTGGACACAAAGACGATCCATTTTAAGTGGTCTCAACACACAACCTATTGGACTCGGTGGTTTACAAAACCCCAACTAAGGGAGCAGAGTGCTTTACAGCTTCAACGCTTACATTAAGGCTACCCCGCATGGAGACGACCCCCAGTGCATCATGACATCCTTGGCCATTTTTCTACCTGGAAAAGCGGCCAAGGATGCACTCAGGGACGCCAACGCTGCAGTAGTGCTAATTCCACCGCATTCTACAATGTCCGGATGCTGCCCTAGGGGCTCTCCAGTGTGCGCAGACCGCCGGACCGACGACCAAAGTGCTGAGGACTGAGCTACAGGAAAGTTATGCTGCTCAGCTTTTTTTCCTATTCGTCTATCGCAGAATTATCTGGTTGCTCTACAACTTCCTCCATACTAGAGTACTACTCGAGTAAACGGAATATAGGTAGAGGTACAAACACGTGATGAGGGGGCGGAGATGAATATAATTTATAGCACGACCACTCGTCCCTAAGAAAGATGGGCTGACGCTTTAGCTTTGTATTTACGAAGAGCGGCAACAGAGCCAGCATCACAGCACGCTGTGTGGGATGGTGTTGCGCGGTCGATGTTAGCTAGTCGCCAGTACGAGAATGCTTTGTCCGTTTGCTCGACTTTACCTGCAATCCGAAGAGGCTTCTTGACAAACACTGGCAACACTGAGCGAAGACAGGCTCTGGAAGATGAATCGAGGCAAGTTGTACTAGGAGAACGTGGACTACAAGGCCAATTAAGGGCACGCTAAAGGTGTTCTCGTTGCCGTTTGTTATGGCTCTCCACCTAACAAGGGAGACAGGCATAACAAACGGAATAAACGAACACCAAAAGGAGCCTACCTCTAAGTCAACACGCAAACGCTACAACTGAGAACTCGCACCCTACCAAGACCCCAAAAGGCCCTGGTCGAGGAGGTTTCGGAGGTAAGTTATCCGCTCGACACGCAGCTAAATTATGGGTACCGGCGTCAGCCCCCATTTGTTTTTACGCCATCTTTTAGTCAGTTCCTTCTGGGAACAATAGGCTAAAAGTATGATGAAGATGTTTCCTACAAACGATGGGTAGTTATCGGTACCTCTAAGTAACGATGTACTTCTTTTGACTGATGAAAGGGCGCCTCCGATGATGAACAACGACGACTCAAAACACGTACCTCCGACAGGAGCCGACCTTCATGGGACGGCTAAAAGAACTACTCCGGGTCGTGGACGCATGAAAAAGAACAAATACGATGACGACGAAGTAGTAGATCCTCAAGGTCTACTTCTAAGAGCAGACAGCTCACGAGTGTCCTCTCTACGACAGCGCTCAGCTTTACTGCGCCACATGGATCCAATTCACGCGCAAGAGTGTTCTTCGCTTGTACTTTCCCGATATGCATGCGAAGCAGCTTGGAGATTGAGTGATTGTTAAGGCTTCTAAGTACTTTATCAGTATCACTTCTAAGGGTGAAAACAAAAAGGCAAACTCACTCCATCTCAATTACAACAACTACCTCAGAAGATATTAGTGAAAAGCTTAGACAGTTCCACTAGGTACTGCTAAGATTGGGATCAGCTACGCGACCTCGTTGAGCGCCGGGATGCGGTAGGACGTTACCCTTGTGGACACTATATGTTTGACCAACCGGTGGAGGATGTGCCGTTTATTCCTGCTGGAGCGGATAACTCTACAATTAAGAGCGGATAACCCTGCAAGCAACATTGCATCGGATGTAATGCTTGCACTGTAAGACTAACATCTTACAACTTCTAAGAAACAGGACACAGTCGGAGGAACGACCTCTAATACAAGCTCAGGAGGAATGTTCGATGAAGACGCCGAAAACGTAGGCTGTTTGGTAGACGAGAAAGCGAGAAGACCTCTGAGCAAAACAGGCGCCGCTTCTGGAGGAGGTGCTGCTGCTGGAGCTAGTAGCTCGTCGACAGCTCCCCATGCCGGAAAACTACAAGATGAAGAGGACAACGCATTGACGCCGTTGGGCCATAGCACGGATCCGGTAACGCGAGATATTGAGGCTTTCATCGCTGACACATTGCATGGTGGACATGGCCTCAACCTCGAAGATGAAAATCAAGTAGCTGAGCGTAGACGATCCAGTGTCACGAATAATATCAATGTTCTAGTAGGAGAACACCATCATCATCTACTTCCGATTGCCGGTGGTGGTCCTAAGAAAAATATAGGAACATCATCAATTCTTGGAGGTCAACAACAACAAAATATACCGGGTAGTTGTAGTTCCCATCAGAATCAGTATCAGAACTTTGGAGGATTTGGTAATGTAGTTGCACCCCCACCTGGAGGGCAAGTGGTGTCAATTTTTCACGGATCAGCGCAGGGAATGGCTCCATATGGTGCCGCAGGAGGTGGAGGCTTGAGCAATCCCAACGGGATCATGGGCGTGCCTCATCATATGCAAATGCAACAACAGAATATGGGATCATTTCAAGGATTTCAATATCAGCAACCTCATGGAAGTGCAAGTAGTGGCAAGGGCCTAGCAGGATCCAACATGCCACTACAAGGCCAGTTTGGTTTACCTGCTCAGCATCAAATTTAAGGCTACCGCTGAAGCATATCCTTAATCATGTCACCCACCCTTGGCCTCTTTTTCAAGGGGAAAAATGGCGCAAGAATGGGCTCGGGGATGCCGATGCGCCGCAGTAGCTCTAACAAATAGTGGGTAACTTCCTGCCACAACAAGGTCCGCTGGGACCTTTTGGAGCACCGCGTCCAGCAGGTGCCCCATCGATTCAGCAGACAATCCTGCCTAATACCACACCTGGCACAGCCCTACATGCCATGCAGCTGGAAGCGGCAAGACGTAAGAGTGCGACGATGACGGGTAATGTGGGTTTTGCTGGTGGTGCTTCCACAAGCACAACCACAAACACTGGGGGTCCGCTTTTTCAACCTCCTGGGACTGTTTTACAGGAGTCAGAGGAAATGAACTTGGGAAGTCATGACGACGCTGCCCCTGGTGGCAAGAAGAATCCGAAGCGAGCACGCGTAGTGATAGACCTCGAACAACAAGACGAAAGTGGTGGAGACACAAAACGATCGCGGGGTGAAGACTCGGTGAGCAGGACTGACGTTGCCTCGAATAATCTCCGTGCAAAAGCGGTGGACAGAACAGCGAAAAAACGGGCTCTGCAAAGGCATCTGTCGTCGCCCAGGATTACGAAGACCGGTGCGGGAGCAGGTGAACAAATAGAAGGTGCTGATTCTGAAGTAGATCATCAACATGGTCGTGTTAAGAAAAGTACGATTGGTTATACTTCGTCTCATCTTGGGACTGGCACTAGCCTCAGCAGCACCAAAGTGGTGGTTTTCAGTCCGACGAAGAGGAAAAAGACAAACAAGCGCACTCTGAAGCGGCTCGGATCGAGGTTGTCTGTCGTGGATGAGGACGGCGAAGGGGGAGCAGATCAGCATGGTGGCGATCAGGATGGTGAACACGATGAGCTTAACAGTGATGAGGAACGCATCTTAGCGAGCGGCATTCGCAAGGAACTCCAACACAGTGCGCTACGAAGGCACAAGTCGGCAGCCAATAGTATGCAATCGTTAAGGCTACAAGAAATCCATCTTCACCGGCATCCTGCGACCGTTTTCAAAGGGAGAAGAAGCTTCGCGGATGCCTTTCCGGCAGTAGATGGGTCTCTCTTAGTAAGTTCTAAAATCGTCAGTCAGTCGCAGTGCAAATAGGGGACTCCGACGGAGCGCGTCTGCATCGAGGAGAGGGGGAGGGGGTCAAAATTTCCTGTCAGACGACGAAGATCTCGTGATGGATAAGTACAAAGCAGTGCTGTACAGGAATAAAAGCGATCCTCGGAATGATTTCGGTGGAACAAGGCAAGAAAATAATAGTTCTAAAGTCGATCAGACGTCGAGCCGTGGACCATCTTCCGCACGTAATGCGGCGCAGAGTGGTTTGGGGGGTGACTCTGCACGTCGAAGACATCAAGGGGAAGACATCATCAAGACAACGAGACCAGCTATGCCTACAGCTAGTACCACAAAAGCGGGCACCTCTAACAAGAAGCCCCTCATCTCTAGTACAACCACTCCTGGCAACGTACAGCAATTTCTTAAAGCTAAAAATCAAGTTGGTGCACCAGCATCTACCCAACAAGCCGGAGGCCCAGTAGATTACCCTGTTGACCCGGTTTCTCCAATTCTCCCTGGCGCTCCGAGATATGCCGCCGCTCAGGACTGCCAGGCAACTCTAGCTGCTATGAATGCACGTTATTTGGCCCACGACTACAGAGATTTCGACATTCAGCAGAACAATGCAGCTACTCAAGGAGGATACTCACACTTTCTGCATAGCAGTGGAGGAGGAGGTGCATTCTCATCGACATCAGGAGGATGTCCCGAAGCCATGATGTTAAGGATAGGTCAAAGGTGTTCTACTTGTTACCGTTCGTTTTGCCTTCCTGAAGAGAGGGGAAACAAGGCATAACGAACGGGGTAACTAAACGAACACCGAAAGCCTACCTCTAACCATGAGTAGTGCATCGGCTCCAAATGCGACAGGCAGCAACAAAAACCTAGTATCATCAGCGGGTCTTTCCTTAGCCTCAGGAGCATCCACAAGCGGAGGCCTGACTCGCAGTGCCTTCAACGAGGATTTTCAAGTGCAGGTTGGCAAATGCTTACTCGCAGTGCATGAGAAGAAGTTTGGCAAGTTCAATGATCTCTTGGACACTGCGAAGATCGGGCTGCTGCAAAAGGTGGCCTTATCGAATGGCGAAAATAGTTTTGACCGGGTTTATCCCACTTTTATGGATGAAGAAGATGTTTTATCCATGCAGTCCATTCTTAGTCTTACAACCATCTCCATCCTGGCTGCACTCATTTCAAGTAGGGGAAAAAGTTCCAGGATGGTCTGACTAGATGGAAAACGCACCATTCTTTCATAACCGTGACGAAGTTGCATGCGCTAGCAGATCTCGACTTCGTTGTCTCCAAATACCAAGCTGCAGCGGCAACGGCGAAAACCTCTGCAACGGGTCCCCTTCTTCATGGACATAATACGACCTCTTCGTCTTCTTCAAACAATAAGAAACTTCGTATCACTCAAGGACTACGCGGAGTGTCGGACATACTGCTGAAGAGATTGTCCGCTTGCCGTGTGTTCGGGGACCAAGATTTAGCCTTGTCAATTTCTAGAGTCGCGCTGCAAGAGCTCGCGTCGACCAGTTTCAACTACGACGTTGTCAGGTTAGAACTAGAATCGCAGAAACTGTCCAGAAAAGCCGGTCGTCCACGCGCGATCCTAGAGGATAGCCAACTGTATTCTTTGCGCTTATCTCCCGCTAAGAACCGCTTATTCCAGGAAGCGCTGGCGAAGGATCCGCCTTTTCGCACGCTGATAGAGCAGAAGGACTTGGAGGCCTTGAAGCATCTACAGGCCCTGAGTGAGAAGAGCGAAGACGCGGATGGCGTAGCATCGAAAAGTGTGGATCAGACTCTCGTGTCCCAAAGGCTCAATGATCTTTCCCAAGCGGGCGTCTGGAAGGCTCAGTTGCTAGCTGCGCGCTGGTTCTCGGACGATCCTCAGAAGCGAGTGTGGAAATTTGATCGCGTCTGTCAGCAACAGAAAAACGCCCCAAGACCCCATCTAGATTTTGCCTTGTTTTTGGATGATTTCTTGCAAAAATCGAAGGAAAAGCAGCAAAGTGATAGGAATGAAAGAACCTTTGGGCCAGCTGGTGGTCTCATCGTAGAAGCAGAAACGGACCACGAGACAAACAATAATTAAGGCTAGTTTTTCTTTTTCGCTAGCGGCCCATGGATGTGGACTATTCCGAGTGGGTTCTTCCTTGATTCAAAGGGGAAGCGAAGGGGGAAAATCGAAAAGGGGAACCTACCCTCTCCTACAGCCTTTAGGCTAAAGGGGGACCCACGCATGGGGGACCCACCCTAGCGCTAATAGAGAGAACAGAAATTGTACAGCCTGAATCCCTTGGACGTAAGCGCGCTGGTGATCCAAACGATGAGCCAATATTTCCGTGTTTTGGTTCTCAGCAGTACTCCAACATTAAGGCGCTAGAACTAAGTAGATAATGATGTATCTAGCACTAGATGAACTAGATAATTCATCTTTCTTGTCTGGATAAATGAATCAATACTCTCTCTCTCTCTCTCTCTCTTTCGCTCCGAGTACTAGAAATGCATGCCCACCTACCACCTCCCAAGTCGATAGATTATTTTCATACAAGAACTACAGGCTCATAGGTTTTGCGATGGAGCAATGCTTTCACATGCATACATACTGAACCCTAAAACACCCCTTCTTCTAATTCCAACAGCCGGAAATAGTGCAGCAGGTTCTTCTTTCTCGGCGATTTCAAGTAGTGTCAAAGGTACTACGACCGCCAACTCCTCGAAAGGTACTGCTTCAAAAGTAGTGGCGAGACAGGAGGAGCTTTGCCTAAACCGTCTGCTGAAGCTAATGATCGATGCATATAGCGAAGAAAACACTTAAGGCTGGCGCTCAAGAACATCACAACACTATTAGTTCTTGACTTCTATATTATTACAACTTGTACTATTTCATTTCTAGAAATGAAAGTGTCAAGTCACTGTTTTCAATTTTCTCCTCAGAAGAAACTGATTGATTCCTACAACGATATTATGGATGCATAGATAAGTTCACTTTAAGAGGAGGTGACTCAAGATTTCGAAAAGCTTGGACAGGGAACGAGAGTACTCCTGAAACAGGCAATTTTGAAGAACGACGCTACTGGAGGTGAAGGCCATATAAATTAAGGGTTAAATAACAGTTACATCCTCCACAAGAACCACGTTCCCGCACAACTCTCTTTCTAGTAGGAAAGAGGTCGTGGATCTTGATCTTCTGAGGAATGGAGTAATGTGGCAACCTTTAGATTGAAGAGGTACTCGGAATGGCAAAGCAGACAGTATTGGATGACACGAAAACCCGTGGTCAGCCGCGAATACCGAGGTCGGCGAAGGAGCAAGAGTGGGACAAGCATGTTGGGGTGCTCATGGAAATGTGGCAGAATAGCAACTCCATCCGCAGATGGGCTGCTCAGCACCAGTTTGAGAAAGATTTTATGCCGAAGCTAGTTCTTGTACTAGCAGTTACTGATAAACTGGAAAACCTAATGACCTGTTTTGGTAGTTGTGCATTAGTTACCCTCATCAAGTTCAAGAGGGATGATATCAGAATGTATAAGGACCATCTTCTTCAGATTCAATAGTTGTACTTAGGCAAGCGGCGTAAGACATTAAGGGACCTAGATGCACGACCCAATCGACAATCCGTTCTTCGAAGTGGATAACCATAACCCTATAGTTGTTATAAAGATATTATCTGTGGTGCAGGCGAGCAGTAAGAATAAGATCGAGTGATTGCCTGACACAATTCTTACTTTATTTCTCTAATTTGACCAGAAATCGCGTGCAGTCGAAAAGACACCCAGGTGGAAAAATGACACCACAACAGCAACAACAAGAGCAGGAGTTGGAGCAAAAACTTCTGCCCTTGCGAGTACGGGCCATTCAGCTCTTCTCGACGGAATGGTCCAAAGTACCGACTCATTTGTGGTATTTGCTGCATGACCAATTGATCGCATTCCATTATGGCTCAGAAGAAATGAAGCATCGTCTTTGAAGAAGATTACTGCACCATGATTCCTTTGAAGCTGCACCATGATCCCTTTGAAGCAGTTGTATCTATTTATTAGGTTCATCCTGTTGATGTAGTTTTGCAGCTCTTACTACTTTTGCATAGATGTTCTAGAACGCAAAAGGACATTTATGTATGGACGAGGAGAGCGCTAATTCCCTGGGCTCGGAGGCCACCTAGCTCGGCTGTTTGAGACTATTTTATTAGAATTGATGGTGAAGCATCCACAACAAATGCTGTGGCCCATCAATTGCTGGCGACAACATGCCTCCGCGGGCAAAAGCGCAGCAGGGAGGATCGTCGAATGTTGGACTGAGCATTGGGATATTCTTAAGGCTCAATGTCAAGAAATATTTTGTTCGTTTCAGAAGATATTGAGTCCTTTCATCTTGCACGGTCAACCTCATTCTTGACAGGTAGATAGCTTAAATTTGATTTTCTTGGAATATAGACGAAGACACTTCTCACGACCGCTTCAGGAACCGGTGGTACGTATAAGAGGCACTATCTGCGACTGAGGTCATGGGGATATCTGAGATGTATTGTTCCCATACCACGACGAGTAGAGCTCCTCTAATGGTTATGGGAACGCAAGGAATGGCAACATCAACAACGCAGTGCCTTCTGGAACGAATTCTGCGCGCGCAACAGGAGCAAATCAAAACCAGTCTTCACATACTAGACAGGGAGGAGGTGGGGAACATCTTCTTCATTATGAATATGATCAGCAGACGAAAGTACTAGTAAGTATTTCTGAATTTTTCAGAGTACTTTAATTTGTCATCCGTAGAGAAGTAGTACTTCTTCTTATCAGAATACATCCACATCGAGATCGAGTCTCCACCTTGTTCATCGTTCTCGCTTAAATTTTCATCAGTTAATATACTTGCTTCTTTCCGTTTACCGAATAGTTGATGTATTAGTCTAAATAACCAAATTATAAGTAGTTATGATAAGGCCTGCTCGAAGGTGTTAGTATAACACATAAAAGAGGATCCATGACATGACATGACAAGTAGTTCAGCACGTTCTTAATATGAGTGAACAATACCCCAGAAGTACGCTCACGTTGTAAATGAATACCCAAGTAGTAAGTAGGCGTTGCTTTAGCAAGTCACTTTGCTTTAGCTATCAAGTAACTTAGCTTCTAAGAAGAGCAACCCGACAAAGACGGCCACGAGGCTAGAGCGACTCTGATTCAGGCACACGATTAAGGCTATTTTCTTCATTTATTTTCAGACCAACATGAACTATCAGAGTACAAATTTCAACTTTAATAAGACTTCTTAAAAGAACTAATTACCCCTTATGATCAGATCTAATAGTACAACCGTTGATGTGCGGCATCTTTCCTGAAAAGTATGACTTTGAAGCTGTGGAATTTAAGTCATTTCCATGGTCCGGCCATACTTAATGAGAAAGCGCCTCGTGTCATTTGAGACACAATGATGATGTTTTATAGACTAGTAGAGACAGCACCTCTAACGCTGCTTTTACCTTACGGGTTTGCAGCAACTGATAGGGTTCAAAGACTGCAATACCACGATGCTTGCTTTGAGCGAGTCGCATCTCATCTTAAGGCTAATATCGATCTGGTTCCTGAGCACGTATAAAAAATATTATCACGTATTTAGATTTATGGATTGCTTTCCTCTCAGGACATGAAGATTTCAAGTTCGGGATGGACCCCCTTGATTATTCCTCCTCAACAAAGGGGAAAAATGATCAAGGGGAAGCAAGGGGAGGGGCCCTTGAATCTTCATGACTAAACAAAGGGGAAAAATGATCAAGGGGAAACAGGGAAAGCAACTGCTCAAACTGCTTGCAACACTGACTCAGGCGCGACAGACGAGAGCGAATTATAGGTCTAGCGCTAATTATCGCCGTTTCCTCGTTAGCCACGACGCCTGCGGCATATGTAGGCAAGCCAATTTTGATACCGTTGGCGAAGTTTATGCAGGTTAGGCCGTCGTCTGGAAGTAGTGGAGAAAAAAGCGTGGATCACGGTTATGTTGAAGTCACAGAAGTAGCAAACGTGAAGATATCTTCTAAGAAAGTACTTAATTGTACCTTAGGTAGTTCCAGTGTAAATTTGTTTAGATTTCCATAAGTAATATCAAACTCAATCCAGAAGGAAAGACCACAAGCATTCACATACACAGACATCTTTCGAGTGCTAATACCTCTCGAGTGCTTTGGCAGCTGCACAGGCCGAGGCCGTCTTTCTGCATGGAATACAGGACAAAGTATCGGTCATGACCACAATTAAGGCAGCTCCGATATATTGACTAAAAAATGCAGCTTTGATTTGACTAAATGCACTGGTTCTACTTTGCTCAAAGTCACAGAACTCCCTAAGCAATTATTATGAAATCATACGAAGATTATCCCATTTCTATTAAATAGAAGGTCCTCAGAATTAGTGGATCTTTCTAAAGATAAGGTTCGGCCAAAAAAAATTACGTTTATCGGCTCCGATGGCAAAGGCTACAGCTTTCTCGCAAAAGAAGTTACGGCTGGTGCTAGAGTATCTCTGAAGTCAATTCTTGCATTAGTCTGAATCTGATTGTTGAAGTAACCAAAGATACCTCAAGAAGTGCAAACTCACTGTCACTATTTCGCTCTGTAGTCCTCATTTTGAAGATGATGACTGACTCGTCCCATTTTTTGCAACTTTAAGCAAGAATCGAGAGGCGACTTGAAGAAAGACAAACGCGCTCTGGATTTAGGCATGCTGGTGAACAAGTTGCTGCGTCGATGTGCAGAGAGTTAAGACTCAAAAATGCAATTCCATTCTAGAAGTACAAGTCATTTCTTACTGTTTTCTTCTCAGCAAACTATTGGAAGATCAAATCGAATTCAAAATGAAGCAGGCAAGAAATATACTCAATGAAATCAGTAGAAGTAGTTAATGTCGAAAATGACTCGTTGTTTTCGAAAGTTCGCTACCGATTGATAAGTGCCTAAAAAAATTAGTATGCTGGTCCTCTTGTTAAACGCTGTCTAGTCCGTTCATCACCATTATTTTCAAAAGTTCACACTATTTTCCGGTTCTACCATTTTTATTATCATCTGCTCTAAGAACCTGCTCGAAGAAAACTCGAGCTGAGAACGTACAAGGTGACGCCCATCACGGAAAAAGCTGGCTTGTTGGAGTGGGTGAGCAACACTAACACCATGAAAAACTGTATCGAAGCGGAACAAAAATTGGAGCGACTGCACAAAAGGTATATCCTTCATCTAAGTCGCTACATTAATTATAGACGTAGTACATTAGACTACTTAATTATAGACGTAGTACAAGTACAAGTACAACACGTACAACACCAATAGTAGAAATAGATATAGAATTTTTGCATTAGAGCAGGTAATTATAAAAGGTATGTTTCTCTTGATGACGAGAAGGGTCTTTTTCTTGATAAATTCAAATTCAATAATTGTTGGGTGTAATTACTACTATTTGCTGCTGGTCTGACCATTTTATGGCATCTTTCTTCGTCAGGAAGAGCAAGTCAGCAGTCACTTGTATTTCGTCCTACGCCTAACTAATTCCTTCCCGAGAAGAGCGCTGGGGCCACGCTGCGTCGGGTTGCGCCTTAGGTTTTCTGCAGGAGTCGAGTGTGCGGCTTCTCCGATAGATGTAGATTTGTGGCCGAGTGTGCGGTCTTATGCGCCCCCAGTATGTAATTTGGATCTTATATAGGTTAACTAATTGATTGAAAGGGAGGCAGCATATAGTCCTAACGCAAAAAAAAAAGCTGGACTGAGCACCAGGGCGACACACAGGGAGGCCAAAACTGAACGAACTGAAAGAGGCCATAGTCTTACTAGCAGAGCGTTATCATGCCTTCAAGTTTAACTCGTGACATTGTCCACATTTTCTTCCAGGTATCCAAAAGCAAGATCCAGCCAGCCTGCACAAATTATGGCAGAAGTAGAGCTAGTATCTATACATAGATACTACTAAAAAGATGTGGATTAATAAGAGGACCACATCAGCAGGGCTGCGCCTAAAGCTAAACGCCCAAGTCTCCACGTCGCAATCGACTGCTCGTTACGCTTGTTCAGGTAAGCTGGATCATGAGATTATTCCTAGTCCTCGTGGTAAGCTAGATTGTAACTAATAGTGGTGGTTATAATGCTGGTAGTCCTCGTCCTTAGCAATTGTAATACCCAATGGTTATATATAATGATAGTACCCGCGGCCCTAATCGCAGTTCCACAACTCCTACTTCTAATACCCATTGGGCAACGAATTACTTCGACTACGTTTACAAACTCTTACCAAGCTATCCACCGGTTTTCCATCTCTGGTATCAGCGGACGTCCAAGGTATTACTTATGTTGTTCTGTACGTCTACGTATTCGAAAACTCAAAGTGAGCGAGTTACTGTTATCACATTTTCACTATCAAGTCTCTGAACGATGGTAACAGGAGAGACAACAGTATGTTGTTGCATTTCATGAGTTTCTTACCTCCGCGGTTCTGCGTTCATCTTTAAAATTAAATACACGACTTCACACCAAGAATGAAATACACTTCACACCACAGGATCCTTCCGAGTGGCTAGTAAGACGAAACGAGTTTACCAAGTCTCTGGCCTGTTGGTCGATGTTGGGTTACGTGATGGGGCTAGGCGATAGACACTGCGAAAACATCCTTATCGATCAGGTTGCTGGAGCAGTAGTCCATGTCGATTTCGATTGTCTGTTTGTTACGGCTCTTTTTAGCTTGCTAAATCAACTACCTGAAGAACAACTTTTAGTGTGAGGGTTTTTTATTTGAGGACTTATACAGAAGTTTGAGGGCTGCAATCCGTGATATGACATCAGATAGAGATCCCTACTATTAGTAGCACTGCTCGCCAAACTACATTTGTAGCAAGAACTTTCCACACTCTAATTTCCGAAAAGGACTCTACTTAACGAAACCGGAAGTGGTCCCATTCCGCTTAACACAGAATTGTATCGCCCCCATGGGAATCACCGGGATTGAAGGCCTTTATCGACACTCAGCGGAAATCTTCATGAGCGTATAGATATCTCTCTCAAAAGGTTAAAGCTATTGAGACACTGTCACTCACTCAATCATGGATCCTGGCGTGTCCCTCTCGAAAGATAGTGAGCATCTTCTTCTTCTTCCTCTTTGGTTGACAAAAACAATCTTTGCGCTGGTTATTCTTCTCCTTCCACCTTCCTATAATTCGGCTATCTACTTCTAAAATGAATCATGAACCTAAAGAAGCTAATCTTCTCCAGATTTCTGTTCCTCTTCCTCCAAAAAGGTAATGCGCAGCAACCGCACGACGATAGGGAGTGTGCTCGAAAGCTTCTTGGCGGACCCGTTTTTGGACTGGAAGCAACAAAACAGAGTGCCGATTAACATACCGAAGACAGTGAAAGAGCTGCACATTATGGCTAGTGCTGTCATGTGCTTGCAACCTATTCTTGATTGACATAATATGTTGACTAATTTTAACGCTTCTTGGAAGAAATTCCTCGGGGCCTGGTCTCAACGCTGGTTTGGAAAACCGGATTGGAGACACATGACATGACATTTTTGAGCAAGGCAGGGGGGGTTATTGTTATTCTTTGATACTATGCGATAGGGATTATAGCGATTCGGATACAATACAAGGCAAGGGATGCGGGTCACTATAGAAACATGGCATACAATACGAATGCAGGACTTTGTTCCATCTTCTTCTAAGAACCAAAAAATGGAGGGCCACGTCACCTACGATCGCTGGTATGTTCACGACGACCACCACCGGGATATGAAATTTACAGCCGCCAAAGCTAAAGTCCTAAAGGATTTGTGGCCGGAACAGAAGAACGTACTTACAATATAATTTTGAAGATGTTATACATAACTACATCGATCTACAAACAGTTGCTTCATTCGATTTCCACAAGCCATGAGAAATCCACACCTTCCTGCACCTCGTCATGTCAAAATCTGAACGTCCGAGGACACCATTTATTTTGCACATCCACAGTTTACGATAGCAGCCGAGTCCGGACCCAACAAGACCATGGCGGAGAAGCAGGGCGCTGAGGCACGCGGCGAAGCAGGGAAGGACAAAGGTGTCCCGCTAGACGTCCCGAGACAAGTGGACTGCCTCATACAGGCTGCCAAAGACAACAAGAACTTGCAGCAAATGTACATTGGCTGGGCTAGTTGGTTGTAAGTCGCGAGGGAAAGCAGGGATGATGTTTTTCATGTTGAACATACTCCTGAAAAAGTTGGTTGTAAGTTATGAATGGACAAACTGGAAAACGGATGATGTTTTTGATGTTGAACATGCTGAAAAAGTTGGTTGTAAGTTATGAATGGACAAACTCAAACTGCAAAACGGATGATGAAGTTGTCAAAACGAGACAATACAAAAGTCAAAAAAGATGGAGGCATTCCAGATGATGAAGCTTTTCATGTTGAACATGCTGAAAAAGAAGGTACAGGGTAGCTGAAAGGCCTCTAAACAGTTTGAATCACTTAAAAACGGAGGATCTATGACATGACATTTCTTGGATGCTCAGCGAGTTAGATGTGAGTAAGTCAGGAAGACTTGTTGCGCAAGCTGCAAATGACATAGACACTGAAGCGCTGTCTGTTTGTTTGTTTGTTTGTTTGTTTTGATGCGCTCCGGGCGACGCTTACGATGCCGCCGAGTTTCTTTGTTCTCCATGCGTCCCAGCCTGAATGCTTCAATCTAGCGCGTTTCCCCATCATTTTAGTATGATGAGGAAGTGATGGGGAGAGAGGACTTGGAGTCCAGAAATATCGATTGCAAACNTGCTTGCCTCCAGGAGATAAATACTCTCAAAGAGGACAACGAAGTCGGTGAAATCTACAGTAGCCTAATCGACAACCATACGGACTTCGCCAAATCGGACGAAGAGGAGGACCCCTCGCAAACGGGTGAGGAAACCCCTCCACCGGCGGAGGAGGATGAAGACATAACACCGTGGAAAACGGTGGAGTCGCGCCGCAGGATAAAGGCCGAACAAAACATAGCGCCACTCAAAAAGATTGAGGAGCGCGATATGTGGCTCAAGAAGCTCGCAAAGTTTCGCGCGACGTATGAGCGTCATCTCGACTTGGATGATCTCGCCTATCGCGTCGAACAGTCCACCAAGATCGGACAAGAATGCGCCGACCACCTTGCGGCGAAAACCTTCGCAACCGTCGAGGAACTGCTGGAAGAACTAGAGCGGTGGATAAATCCCCGTCAACAGCAGAAAATCTGGGATGACTTTTGGCAGCTCATCGAGTTCCAGGCATCCTCAAAAAACGTTGTCAGCGCGGAGCGAGATTTCCGCATCATATATGCCAAAGTCAAGGGCATGACGATGGAGCAGGTTGCAGGAATGTGCTACCTCAAAGGCATCGGGAGTGACATCCCTTCGCAAGAAATGCAGGGAATCCAAAGAGACCTCAAAGGCGACTTCGAGTTGGGGAATGTTGTCAAGGAAACAAAATACTCCTTGCGTAACAAAGTCAACTTGGACGGGCGCGCTGCTACACGCACGCCGGGCGCTGAGGAAGTCTTTCAAGTCACGGACCCACCTGCAACATTCAAACAGCATAAAGCTGGCACTTGCTATAACTGTGGCTCTTCGGCGCACACGATGTGGCAATGCACCAAACCAATCTCCGAACAGGCAAAGAAGACACTCTCCAGGCAGGCTCAAAAGAAGACAGAGGTCAGTGGAAAAGGTAAAGGTAAGGGCAAATGAAAAGGTAAAGGAGGAAAATGCGGAGGATCGCAAAACAGGGACCAGCCTAAGGGCATGACTACCAATCCATCCGGGTCAGGCAAGAAGAAGGACGGCATCGCCTCGCGCATCACTGTGCTCGGCGGCGCTGTGCCGCCATTGTGACTCAACAGCGAATCTCAAAAGAGAAGGATGGAAAACCTTGGGACGGGATTAGTATCGTACCCGGTCCCCGTGCCCAAGGTAAGAAGATCCAGTGGCGGGTGGCGTCCACGTGGATCAGAGAGCCTCCATGGGATGCATGGAGCAAAGGAACGAAGTGCACACTGGACCGATTTCCTTCGTGAGAAGGGAGCTGGCCTCGTCAATGCTATTGACAAAGACAGTCTGGCGCCGCGACAACCTCCTTCGTGTGCGTGCAGGCAAGACTCGCAAAAGGATGGGCGTCCCATCTGCGAGCCAGTCGTNCTGAAAAAGTTGGTTGTAAGTTATGAATGGACAAACTGGAAAACGGATGATGTTTTTGATGTTGAACATGCTGAAAAAGTTGGTTGTAAGTTATGAATGGACAAACTCAAACTGCAAAACGGATGATGAAGTTGTCAAAACGAGACAATACAAAAGTCAAAAAAGATGGAGGCATTCCAGATGATGAAGCTTTTCATGTTGAACATGCTGAAAAAGAAGGTACAGGGTAGCTGAAAGGCCTCTAAACAGTTTGAATCACTTAAAAACGGAGGATCTATGACATGACATTTCTTGGATGCTCAGCGAGTTAGATGTGAGTAAGTCAGGAAGACTTGTTGCGCAAGCTGCAAATGACATAGACACTGAAGCGCTGTCTGTTTGTTTGTTTGTTTGTTTGTTTTGATGCGCTCCGGGCGACGCTTACGATGCCGCCGAGTTTCTTTGTTCTCCATGCGTCCCAGCCTGAATGCTTCAATCTAGCGCGTTTCCCCATCATTTTAGTATGATGAGGAAGTGATGGGGAGAGAGGACTTGGAGTCCAGAAATATCGATTGCAAACGCTAGCGTAGTAAATAGTGACAGGTGTGGTCGTAGTCGTTGGACTACATCTAGACTTCATGCACGACAGGGCTAGTAGAAGTCTACTTCTCTTCCAATTACTTCGAGAGACTTCTACTACTTACTGTTATTTTCTTTTCACGCATACGATGCCAGCGTTAACTATGATTGTAGAAACCCTTGAAGAATGAAATATACCTGTTCGAATTCTTCGCGAGGAGAATACAGAAACCTTTTGACAATCAGATGATCCTCTCTTGCCTGCTCATCGAGAGCTAGGTGCCTTTTTCACGCAAACAAAAAAATGTTGAGACTATAGCCGCAATGAGTATGAATATTTTTCAAAGTGCCATCCCCATCTACTGAGCTGCATAGCCGCAGTGTGCTTCGACTTTAGCAGCTCAGTCGGGAGAAGATGTTCACCGTTGAATTGCAGATGTCGAGTCACTCCTTCTACGAAAGACTGTGTTTGCTGTGGACATCAGTTAATGAAGAAAGGACGGCACCGGAAGAGCCTAGGAACAGAGTCGAACATAGTCGAGTTCAACGGTTACAGTTGTCAAGGTAGAAGTAGAAGTAGAACCACAGGAGAGTGCCAGTTGTCACAGTCTTGTTGCCCTTGCGACTACAAAGATCTTGCTGTCTCGTGTGTTTTGACTGAAGAACCTTGATGTTTGTGGAAACTTTATCTTAGGCTCTAAAAAAACGAGAGAACATCTTGTTCAATATCCCTTCATCAAGTACTCAGTCTAAATGTGCACCTTTAGGACAAGCTCTGACGAACTTTGCGTCGTTTTTTTTGCTGAGCTTTAGCAAGCTCAGCCACTCA
This sequence comes from Amoebophrya sp. A25, assembly GCA_905178165.1. Taxonomy (NCBI): domain Eukaryota; class Dinophyceae; order Syndiniales; family Amoebophryaceae; genus Amoebophrya; species Amoebophrya sp. A25. Next base: position 717,991 of record CAJINU010000056.1, read on the forward strand.
GGTTTTGTATTGTTGATTCAAAATGAATGGGACTATAGCGGGAAATTGTAGACCCAGGCACCAAGAAAAAATGAAGGGTGGAGCACATGAGTGAAGGAACCAACAGATTTTTTTTGCTGAGCTTTAGCAAGCTCAGCCAGCCCGTCAGCTTTTGTATTGTTGATGTTCAAAACTTTAGAAAATGAAGCGATTGCCTGTGTAAGTACCTTTGACAAATTGTATGAAATACCTTCGATTCAGAATCAAGGACAGCCGATTCAGCACTATATTTGCAACTTCTATACAAGAAATTTAATGCCTTTGAGAACAAGTAGGCAACTTGGTGATACTTAATCTTTCCTCTTTTCTATCTTCCTCTGATCTTTCTTTTTTCTAGTTAGGTCTGCTCCGCCACGGCTATTAACAAGGAGGCAGCTACTACTTATTGAGCTGATAAAATCTCAGCAGATGAACAAGGCAACAACACCTGGTGTTCACTCTATTCTCATCTTCCAACTGCTTGAATACCTCTACTACGTGCTCATCAAGAGAAGCATAGCACACGACGGCCGACTATCTTCACGCTGTGTCCAACCACCTACTTCGGTTTTGTTTCGGAGATCATCAACAACTAGCACCTCGAAGTCGACCGATAGCTGTGGTTCGATAGCCACACGTAATCGATCGACTTCTAGTGCTGCACTTTGTTATTCGCGAGAAACCAGCAGAATCTAGTACTGCCACCTTTTTTGTTCCGACGCGCCTATGCTTAAAAATACAACGAACTACTCCAGCCAGATGAACTGCACAGAACAAGTACCGCAGCACGACATCGGCATCAACTGCACCTCTCTCTAAGAACGTGGTGTCTGTGTCTACAAGGAAGACCGCATCCTCGATTGCGATGGACCCGGCGGCTATAACCACCACTAGATTGTGAATTTTTCCACTAGATAATTGGTCCAGTTATCCGTTGAAGAACTAAGATCCCTTTATTAACATTTTGAGATGTTGTGATGTTGCAGAAGTAACTACATCTTCTTCATCATTCTCGTTGAACATGCACGATCACTGCGATTATGCGTGCAACTACTACTATATAGATGTGAAGAGCAGGAAGACATGTCCCGAACGCCAAGGACACGAACAAGAACCACGATTATATCTTCATGACCAACAAATGATCTTCATGACCAACAAATGCAAGAAAACTACTACCACGAACAAGATCTTGATATTAACCAAGTAGAACGCCAAGAACGACAACACCATCCTCCGGAAGCTATCAAGATCTACAACCGCTATCAAGATCTACAACATGTTGAACATCAACAACAAACAAGAAAGCAAGAGAAGATGTTAGCTACTTGTGAAACCGACTGGCCGGTATTTGCGTCCAGCTATAGGGCGGCTGACCCAAAGCGACACCAATTGGCCCTCTGCAGTTACCTGATCGGTGCAGCTGAGAATTATGATAGAAAATAGGTTGGAAAAGTAAAAACTTCTGATCTCCTTTTTCTAGTGGTACAACTTAGCAGTAGTTTCAATCATGATCTTCACTCTGTTGACGTTCATCATATTGCACTTTGATGTTATCCTCTTTGCTTTCATCAAATATGGCAGTATCTATGGGCATGAAGAGTAGAGTTCAACCACTTTTTTACCGCTACTAGTACAACATCATTTTGTATAATTACTAGTACGGAGTTGTAGTTGAAGATGCACTTGCATTCATGCTCATAAAAACAGTATGATCATAAGGGAGGCCTTAGTTCATGACATTCGGCTGCAGATCAGGGAGTATGTGGAGGGTGATGAAGAACCAACTGAGCCGGAGCCTTTAGTCACGACCGCTGATGTGCTTATGTGCAAAAATGTCTTCTAATCCCATATCCATTTCCATAGCCTCTACTGCTCTCGAATGTCATCTACCTTGAAAAAAGATGTTTAGATATAGGAGGAACAGGACGCCTAGATATAGGAGGAAAAAGCCTACCCACGGCTCCTGAGTAAGTAAGTAGGTTTATTCTGCTCCCTCTCAATATTATAGTAAAAAACTCCTTCATCTCCTTCTCTGAGTAGGCTTTCCCCATTTTTTAGTAAACTCCTTCATCTCCTTCACTACCACGACTTTGCTCTAACTCTGAGCATCCCTATCCTGCAACGCATGCAGCGTGGTTACCTTCAGCAAGGGAGAAGTCGCATCTTCTTTGCTCAACCGGTCAGGCATTGCGACTGTGGGCTTACGATGATGTTAAGGCTTGCAGTAATTCATCTTAATATGGAGCATCTTTGCCTCCTTTTCTAAGAGGGAAACGCGTCAAAGATGCCTTTCAAGATCGCTGGTCCTGGTCCCTTTTCAAAGGGGGAAACGCGTCAAAGATGCTTCTCAAGATGAATACAAGTAAGCTCCAAGGATGAAACGAATCTGCAAGAAATAGCAGTGCTGTCTCATCATAGACCAGCCACCGGGGAACCATCAGAGGCTAATGTACTTTTGTGATTCTTTCATCTCGAGTACGTGTACGCAGCACAGTTTTACTTTTTTTACTACGACTTGTTTTTGTTTTCTGAGATTGATTTATTGCAGGAACT
>CAJINU010000056.1:756485-767636 GCA_905178165.1 Amoebophrya sp. A25
GTGGCCGTGGCTGGTGCCGTGGCCGTGGCTGGTGCCGTGGCCGTGGCTGGTGCCGTGGCCGTGGCTGGTGCCGTGGCTGGTGCTGTGGCCTGGCCGTGGCTGCTTGGTGCCGTGGCCGTGGCTGCTTGGTGCTGTGGCTGCCGTTTGGGCAGCGTTTGGGCTCGGCTTTGGAGAGGGTTTTTTTTTAAGTTGAGCTTTTGGGCATCAGAAAAGTTTGAGGCTTTGCAAGCGTTTGGGCTTTGGCAAAAAGTTTGGGACTTTGCAAAAGTTTGGGCTTTGGCAAAAAGTTTGGCCTTTGGCAAAAAGTTTGGCCCTTGGCAAAAAGTTTGGCCTTTGGCGAGTGAGTTGAGAATCGTCCCAGTCTCAGACCTTATTACAAGTCGCCGGCCATGTCGTTAGGCCTGTGAAATTCTTACCTACTACCCGCACCCCAGATTTCGACACCCGCCCCTTTCATTCTCCTGATTCTGACTCGGAAAGCGAACTTACTTGCGCGAGACGCACAGGGGTGGACACCGTTGCTACATGCGGTGAGCGAAGGACACTACACCTCTGCCGCGTGTCTCCTGAAAAATTGCACGAAGCAGTCAGCACCACAAATTCTGATGCCGAATTTTAAGTATGGCCAAAGTTTAGGATGGTGAACGTGATGGGTTGTAGTAGTTATATTCATTCGTCGTTTTAGAAATTTAGACTTTGGAAAGTCCTAGGTAGCAAGCCCCATTAAATTGATCGCTTTTTGCGCAAAGTAGGCGGAGCCAGATTTAGAAGTTGAAGATGGTAAGTATTTCCAGAGTCCATTCTACGGATCATGTTGAAGTATTCGAAAACTCAAAATAAGCGAGTTACTGACTGAAATAAGGGAGGTAGCTTCAGCGGGGTACTCTTCGTTCTCATAGCATAAGGATAAGTATCTCGGTTATTCTCGTCTGTTGCTCGCAGCTCGCTTATTTTAGTTTTTCGAGTAGGTTGTGGATAAAAAGACGTGAACGACCGTCATCGACGATTTTCTTCTGCGAGTCTGATCCCACCACGCCGCTTTCCTTCCACCTCTTTGTTGACATCCTCGTCCAATGCTCTTTTCCACCTACGAGGCCCGAATCTAATCCTTCCTGGTATCGCCGATATCGACGGCAATTCTTCGAGACGACGTCGTCTTCTTACGAATATTTGCGGATTTTGTTATCACGCACGAAGACGCTTTCCCCAAGATGGAACTAGCCGGATGGGCAGACCTGGCGGGTGACGGTGGACGACCAGGCAGCATATTCATCATCTTTCATTGGTATGAGGGGATGAGCAGTAGGCCTCCTGTTCTCTAGAAGTAGAGATCTTGAAACATCAAGAACTGTTTCTGTTAGAGTTAGAGTAGGTACTTAAGAAGTCTTTCTTTTTCTTCAGCATAGACATAGCAAGGCAAGAAGTCGGAGTTGTTAGACAAAGGGATGCATGAAAAACTGAAAAGCAAAATGAAGCATACTTTTTCTTTTCCTTTTTTCACCTCCTTCCATTTTGCCGCGCTCTAACGTCCCATATCCTTCCTACATATCAGCAGCCTTCTTCACTACATATCAGCAGTTGGAGGAAGGCCATCGTCAGAACAATGATAGAAAGTCTACTTTAGTCTACTTTTTTGTCAGAATCATAGTTCGTCTAATCCCTCATGTCCTTCCTGCAACGCCTGGAGGTGAAAATGATACAGCCTTACGCTCTGAAGTGTGTGAGCAATAGTTTACAGCGAGCATCGAGGAAAAAAGAGCACTACGCGACTGCTCAGGCGATATTGGAGGCAAAGGCACCGGTAGAGGTGTTCGAGGCTATAAACTGGGATCGCGTGTTTGCACAGGCTCCGGAGAAATGCAAAGTATGCATGGTTGTAGAAGTTCTATTCATTGTTGTTCGTGTTCCGGGAGATCATTCATCGGCTTCACGGTAAGGGATTCTTAGAATTGCTCTCACCGCAGTACCAGTATTAAGTATTGAAAATTATTTTCGTTGCTCAGGTCGAGGTATAGACAAACGCAGTTAGAGGTCTAATTTTCGCACTTACGTGCTGAGAGTCTCAGCTGCTACTGACTTCTAACATCCGAACCTTTAGACTTCGAGTTAGAGGTAGCTACTAGGGAAGCAAAGAACAAAGGCGCTGCTGCGAAAGCGAAGGGCAAAGCGAAAGCTGCTCCTGGTGGAACAGCTGCGCCAACAGCTGCTACGGTTATGAGGATGTAAAAGGTGGAGGAGACATTTTTGATTTTAGCCGCCGAAGTAAAGTAGATCGCGTATGATTGTTTTGCTTTTGTTGGACCACAAGAACACAGGCCTCCGCGCCTTGGTTCGTTTCTCAGTGGAGACACAGAGCCAGGGCCTTGAATGCAAGCAAATCTTGACACTCCTGCCCGAGACTTGCGATCTCTGGCTGGTGTGGTCCCTGTTTGGTTCATTGGGTAAGATGAATCAGACATCATCAGCGTAAGGTAAGCATGTCAGAAGGGATCGGGCTGAACATGCATCACGCGACTAGGATCAATACAGCCGCACCTAGTCTACGCATAGATCATTATGATTATGCATTGGCTGCGCATTGGAAGTAGCATCCATGACCATTGGCGTTCATGTCTTGCGAGATCATCCCGATGGCAGTCGAATGCGAGGCTTTGCGTGAGCCACTGAGAACAGAACAACGCGACACCCGAGAGGCTTGAGCCATACATGACCAACGCCCCTCCTCAATTGATGCGGGTCGAAGTCCGTCTCACGTGACAGCCTCACTGTGTGATGTGTTGAGTCACGGCAGTCACGCCTCTGTCTTGTTTAGTGTATGTGACCTGGCTACGGTGGTTTAGAGACCAAAAATGGGCCGAATATATTGCGTTATAGTAAGCTAAACCATCCTCATCTGTTTCATCATCAGAGGAATCGCAGCCATCTTCTCTACTTGTAGTCATTGGGTTATCTACGTGGTGTAGTATAAGTCCACGCTGGGTGGCGCTGCAGGTTAGTTTCGAAAGTGGGTCTGGCTTCATCAAGTTGGTAGGACAGCGCACGGCCTTACTAGCAGCGTCGCGCGCTCTTAAGTAACGCAAGGCATAGCGTCTACTTTTAGGGCGAGCGTCTGTTGCTTTGGCTGTTGTGGTCGCAGACTGGTTGTCTATCCACAATGCAGCATAGTCTAAGGAGGGTGGCAAGCCGTCCTGTGTCTGTACCAACTGAGTTGGAAGAGGCTTATAGAAGTCTGCGAAGTCATGCATCTCACTGAGCACTATCGTGTCAGAGGCTGCAGTATACTCACTTTCGGCCGTTGAGTAGGCTCCAGCCGTTTGTCTGTTACTTCTCCATGCTATGGGTGTACCTTTGTGATACATTATGGAGCCGCTTGCGCTTCTCATTGTTTTGATGCAGTTGGCGAAACCAGCATCACTGAGTGTGTTTACTTCTGGCATGTCTCTGCCTTCTGGTAGAAGTTTCTCATATATTTTGTGGAATTCTTCTTCCTTTTCTGGTGAGTATTCTACTCCTTTGTCTTTTGTTGACGCCAGGCATTTCAGGACTTTCTTGGCTGCTTTGGCCATTCTCGTTGACGTGGGTCTACTGACATGTCTAGCCAACGCTGCTACCGGTGCAGAGATATCCGTGCGCGCGGTTACAGCTACCCATAGTAAGGCACCAACTACCTCACGAAAGGGATACCCGTCAACTATCTTGGTCCTGTCTTCAAGAAAAGTTGTTTCGTCAAAATTGGGCGAGTAGACCGGTTTCCTTGGTTGAGCTTCATACTTCTTAGCAATTTTGTCGATGTGCTGCTCCATGCACAGTCTGAACGACTTAGCTTCGCGGCCATAGTACACGATCGCACCTAAGAAGTCGAACTTTAGCCATTCGAGACCCCAGGGGGCTAGAATTGACTCAACTTCAATCGCACGGCCTGGAGCACGTGCGAAAATGAGGCCTAGTTCGGTCTTGAGCTCCTCTTGGCCAGGACCTGTAGCAAGATTGTCATCTACATAGGCAGACATCTTCAGGAACTTCCCTGGTGCTTTGCTGCTCGGTTTGCGCCACAATCCAGGCGCAGAAGTACACGGCTCCCAACCAAGACTGGCTAGAGTCTCGTGGTACTTCTTGAACCATGCAGCTCGTGGCGCGTCCTTCAAGCCGTATAGAGCTTTCTTGAGCTTCACGACCTCGCATCCATGCTGCTTCGCCCAGATGGGATGGGTGGAAGACGGCAGTAGGCATCTCGATCGAGTTCGGCACTGAGGAACGCTGGATCTAAATCGAACGGGATCACATAGCCCCCCTCTGACGCAGCAGAAGTGAGGAGCAACCTACTAGCGGCATGCGATACCACGGGAGCAAAGGCGTTTAGCTCTCTTGAACGATCTAAATTACCGAGTACACAGGCTCTTGCCTTGTATTTTCCACATCTCTTTCTTGTTAGTATGATGGCAATTGGTAGAGCCCGCAACGCGGTTGCTAGCTGCTCGTCAGTAGCTTCTTCCCACGTTTTAAAGGCTAGTAGTCTCGCGTGCTCAATGTCAATGACTTCCTTCCACTTTTCAGCTTCAGGACTCTTTAACGCATTGGCGACGGACAGTGTCACACGTGACTCGGCGACTTCCTCGTCTTCGTCTATCTCACACGTGCCACCCATAGCACTTGCGAACAGCGCCAAACCCTTTCCGAGTTCTTCCGTCTGTTTCTTTGTTCTACGCATCCTTCCTCCAGCCTTGTCTTTGGCTCCTTTCGGTCGGCCGCGCTTCTTGCCGTGTGTATGGCGTTCGCCTGCCACAACACGCGCGGGAGCTAGCGCTTTCGATCTAATCGGACGAGGTGAGTCAGAGACTCGATCCTTCGTCTCAGCTTTCCCCTCCTCAAGTGAAACACTCCGGAGGACACGCCCGGGCACCTTTCGCGCCTAATTTTCCGCTAAAATTCCTCTAATTTTGAAGGGGTCGCAAATCGTTGCAGGCTAGTCGGTTGCCTGTGGTGGTCGGGGTGTGTCTTGTGTGGTGTGCTTAGCCGTGTGGCCGCAGGGGGTAGCATGCTCGCTGTGGCCTTGCCGCCGTGTCGGGGGGTGGGTCCCCGCGCAGAAGGTCCGCGGCTGACGCGGCAGCTGTCAGACTGGTGCTGTGCTCGGGTCGGTTTTTGGGGTCTAATTTTTTTACTAAAAATCGCGCTAATTTAGCACGCTAAAAATCGTGCTAATTTAGCACTCTAATTCAGCACTCTAATTCGGCGGGATTTCTCGCCGGGGTGCCTTATTTTTTTGCTCTAAAAATCATGCTAATTCGTCACTCTAATTGTTTTGGGGGGTTCTCGAAAGCCCTCTAAAATTCCTCTAATTAGGCACTCTAATTCGGTATTCTAATTTTGCACCCCAAAACCCTGCGCGATTTCGCGCTATCGGGGGGTTTGCAAATTAGAGTGCTGAATTAGAGCACACAATTAGAGGAATTTTTAGAAGGTTTTCGAAAAGCCCCAAAACCAAACTAGAGTGACGAATTAGCAACTTGTCGAGCGAGCTCCCCCCGGTGCATTCCGTCGGCTTTTCCTAAATTAGCAGAATTTTGAGCGCTCGAATTAGAGCACTTGCGACCAAAGGTCGCAGCTTCGTGGAAGATCTGTCGGCCATATGTCGCGTGCTGTGGTTCTGCTCTTCTGTGTCGTCGGGTTTTGTAGAGTCTGCGCACAGAGGCACGCTGGTGGTAGCTGCAGCTGAGGGCGGTGGGTTTGCTTATCGGTCGCGGCTTTGGTGGTGTGGTCGGTGGGTCTTTCCTGGAGGTGTCTCAGGGGTGTTGCTAGCAGCGTCGGGGGGTCTTCTGAGATCGCTCCGATTGGTCAAATTAGTAAAATTTTAGTAGCATTTTAAAGGAATAGGGTGGCCGGTGTTGTCCCCCTGAAAACACCTTCAGAAGAGTCAGCCACGTCGGATTCAGCCTTCTTATCTAAGGCTTCAGTGTATAGTTCTTCGGGAATGCCGGTCGGTCCACCTGGGGCGCGCTCCGTGCCAGAGAACCCCGATTGCTGACCCAGCCTTTGCACTGACTGCCCAAGCAAGGGGGAGCCCAGCGACGACGCTCCACGCTGCAAGTTTTCCAGTTCATCGCGCTCATAGTAAAGGCCCTTTTTATCTGGCATTAGCCAGTCTATGTCCTTTATTAGATAGTCCTCTCTGGACTTGACGTCTAGGGTAGAGTATTCCGCCCATCGATGGCCAAGCTTGCAGCGATCTTCATGGGCGAAAGTAGCAACCAACCAACCAGACGACTTCGGACAGAGTCCAAGGAAGACGCCGCGGCGATATTTGGCCGAGAGCTTGGGTTCAGGAGTGTTGGCTTGGATTTGTTCACGAAAGTAAACAAGACAACCAAATCGGCGGAGCATGCTGATTCTGCTTTTGGAAGAATTTCTACCAGTTCTTTCTTCTAGAATCTCTACTGGGCTCTTTCCGTCGTGTTCTGGCATTTTAGCGCAATTATGCGGAAGACGATCCCAGCAGTCACTAGCGTACTCAACACAGTAACACCAAAGACGTCGATCAACCTTCGTTAGCATTGTTCGCACGCTGCCAAGCAAGGCCCGCGCAAAACGTTCAGCAGTCCCACTCATTTCCGGACTATAAGGAGCAGCCGGATTGTCTGAGGCCCGCAGCGATTGCATGAGTTTGGTCATGTCATCACTGCCGAGGACTGGTTCTCCATCCCTCCGGATGAACCATACTACCTTGTCATCTAGCGATAAGGAGTAGTCCTGTCGAATGCCTTTTGTGACTTGTTCTATTTCCTCCACGCAGTCACTTTTAAGCTTCAGCGGGCGACAGAGCGCCTTCTTAATTGCGTCACATATGACGACTAGCACGCATCTCATAGATCTTACTGAGACAGGTTCTATTCCTACAGCAAAGTCTATTGCGAGTAGTTTGAGGGGTTCGGGTTTGTAGGTGGTCACGTCTCTAGTGTTTGCGTGAGGTTTTCGCTGTCCTTTATGTAGGTCACATTCAGGGCAGCCAACTTGTAAACCGTCTATGTGAAAGTGTCCACATCTTCTGTGTAGTTCTAATCTCGTGAGATAGCAACTAGAGACGCCTTCTTCCATTGATGTGCAAGCGAAACCATTTTCGTGCTTGTCTTCCAAGAAACTACACGCGAGCGCGGGCAACTGCAAGCGTGGGTGGGCTCTGATGGGTAGCATCTGGCTGGTGTCCGTGTGCACGATACAACCGCCAGTGCCTTTGAAGTTGAACTTCCACCCTGATTGCGAGCAGTTTCCGTCTCCTAACCATGGCAATGCGCGATCTATGTTTCCAGGTAGAGAATCGTAGTAAGCTCCGGACTCTAGTCCAAGTGTGTTGTTCTTGAGTTTTCCGATTCTTCCATCTTTAGTGCCTGCGCTACCTGTTATTCTACAAATGTTGTCACCAATTTCATCGGAATCGTCTCTGTGTCGTGAAAGATATTTGTTTGCACAGCTATCGACTAGAGCTGCTTCTTCTGATGTTCTAGTATTCAATGTTGTGAAACTATATCCATGCGTATTGTAGCTATCAGCATGATTAACAACGTTTGCCATTATTTCATCTTCTTCGAAATTCAGCGAACGCTTCCCAATGTCGTACGGTTCCTTCCGTCGCTCAGCTCCGCTTGTGCGAGTTCATGACGCTGAGCATCTCCGCAACCTGCGACATGTGGATCATGCCGCTATTATTACCCTTTCCACCTTTGCCCCTAGAGCTACTAGATGGCTGGGGCTCCGGTGGTCCAGCTTCCCTGTCCCTGTTGAAGGGCTTGCGAGTGTGTTACGCCAGCACTCGGAGGACTTGCGTCCAACCTTGTGGCAGCAAGCACAGCGGGGTGGATAGGTATTTTTGTCATTTCCTTTTCCTTTGTCTTATTTCTTCGGCTTTTGTCCGCCGTTCTTTCCTCCTTTGGGTTGGTACCCGTAGGAGTTGTGGACCTCGGCGATTGCCTTCTTCTTTTCTTTCTGCTTGAAACGCTTGAGGGCGTTGGCGGAAGTGAAGGTCTTACCATCTGCCTTATTGGCCTCTACCTCGTCGCCATCCTCATTCTTATCATCACACACGAGGACGCTTATTCGAGGTTTCCTGAACATTGACCGGAAACGCTTTCCCGAAGGAGTCGTTCTCAATTTTGTAGGTTCCCTCCTCGATCAACGTTGTGAGACGTTTCCTTCGCAAGTCGGTCTCCAATTTGGTCAAATGTCGGCTCGTCTTCTTCTTGCATCCGCTCGATAGTCGCCTTGAAGTTCTTGCAGAACAACTCGGGCAACTTCAGCAAGATCGCTCCGCTCTGTTGATCAGCTTCGGGCAGATCTGCATCCGGCGGGAAGACGGTGGGCGATTGGTTCACGATGTCGCGGATCTTCGAGAGGAACTCCTTGACATCTGCAGGCTGGTCGCTGTTGTGGAACTTCGTCAGTCCCTCCGAAAACGGCTTGACCTTCGTGCGCTGCTCCTGGCGATTGTTCGCGTTGAAGTTCCCTTGATCACGAAGTAGAGCAACAACTTCACCAGCATCCATCTCGCCTGCCGCGCCATCGTTGTTCTGATTGTCGACGAACGACTTGGCCGCACCTTTCAGACTTCGCGTGATTGCGTCTTTCAGGTTGCGCCACTTCTGGCGGGTCGCTTCTTCGCGACTGATATTACCTTGCGGCGCACCATGTGGAACGGCCGGCACGTTGACTACATTCGTGCAGTTCTCAAGTAAGCCTAGGCGACTAGCTTCTTCTCTTGACGTACAGCTCGTTGCCACTCGCGCCAGTCGGACCTCTGTCCCAACTTCTTGAGGATCTCCCTGGCCTCGCAGGACATTTTGATGGATTTATTTATTTTACTACACTACTTCCAGACTTATTGTTACTTTTGCCGCTCAAGGGTTAGACCAGTGCTGGACCACAAGAGCACAGGCCTCCGCGCCTTGGTTCGTTTCTCAGTGGAGACACAGAGTCAGAATCTTGAACGCAAGCAAATCGTGACACTCCTGCCTGAGACTTGCGATCTCTGACCGGTGTAGTCCTTGTTTGGTTCATTGGGTAAGATGAGTCATACATCATCAGCGTAAGCATGTCAGAAGGGACCGGACTGGACACGCATCACGCGACTAGGATCAATACAGCCGCGCCTAGTCTACGCATAGACCATTATGATTATGCATTGACTGCGCATTGGGAGTAGCATTCATGATCATTGACATTCATGTCTTGTGAGATCATCTCGATGACAGTCGGGCCCGAGGCTTTGCGTGAGCCACTGAGAACAGAACAGCGCGACATCCGAGAGGCTTGGGCCATACATGACCAACAGTTTTCGACTAAGGGCTAGACTTGACTGCGTGCCCCCGCTCTCTCCTTTGATTCCTCCCATTAACTCTCTCCTTTAATAGTGTCCTCCACTCTCATCTCCTTTAATTACCCCCACTTTCACTTTCTTCTTTAGTGGTGTCCTCCCATGACCCCCCACTCTCTCCTTTAGTAGTGTCCTCCCATGACCCCCCACTCTCTCCTGTCATTCCTCCCATGTTCCCCCATAACCCCCACTCCCTCCATTAACTTTGCCATTAACTTTCCTCCTCCTTAACTTTGCCATTAACTTTCCTCCTCCTTAACTTTCCCATGTCCATGACCGGTTTCACACAAGTTGTACGATACACCATAAAAATAGATCTATCAATATCTCTAATTATTCCTTACGACCTTCCTCATCCACGGATGTCCTCGCTCCCATGACCCCCCTCCACGGTCTCCTTTCATTCCCACCACCACTTCTGCCTCATCACCTCCGAAGAAAGTTGGTGCAGACAAGGAAAGGCGGAACAGTCTGGAGAAGAAGAAGAAAGCCAGCGACGAGGATAAAAAGGAAGACATCATGCTAGCGCACTTTCAAAGTATGCAGAGGCTGAAGTCGAATTCAATACCCACCATTTGTAAAATCGATGCAGAACACTTCAAGCTGACGAAGGTAACAAGTACTAGTAAGATGGTTCTCTTGAATGACGACGTACTACTTAATCTACCACTAGTTTTTACTAGAACTCCAACTGATTCTGACAGGAGATCGAGATGAAGACGAACGCTATAGATATTTGATACACGATTACGAATAGGAATACCAAAGAATGGGTTAGCTACCTCAAGAATGGGCACAGTACTACTACTACTAAAGAATAAAATACAAGAAATCTACTTCATCTTTTAGAAATACATCCAACCCTTCTGCGACATCAGATCAATATCAAATCTCCAAAACTAACAGAAAGAACAAACGTCGATGTTGATGAGTCCCAAGATATTGACGAAAATGAGTATAGAGCTCCTATTGGAGAGGAAAGCGGATCCAAACGCTCCAGACGTGACGGGCCAGACTCCTTTGCACTTCCACGCACTAAGGACGGGACCAGCTGCTGCGGTATTTGATACTTCAACAATAATGACTAGGGAAGTTGCTCCTCTGGGCCCCACGTGGCGAATGTAGTGGGCTAGGAGGCTCCTCCTTACTGCAACAAGATTTGTTTTAGCTTTCTTGACTATTTTGAAAACGAGAAAGAGAGAAGAAAAACACTCGAGCAGCTTGAAAGGCTCAAAGAGTTGCAGCGTCGAACGTGGACGAGGATAAGAGCGCTGCCCTTCGTCGCTGTTGCATTTTATTTTTTGAAAATATGCAAGCCTTTACGCGTGTACAGTACAGCGGGCCCATACCTGGCCCAGCCCGCCAGAGTAGCAAGCCAAGCCACGAACCCGAGAGGGCTCGCCGCTGCCGCTTCAGCCGCGAGCCCGATTCGACCGACCCCGTCCTGCATGTTTAGGACAACTCAGCCTCGCGAACCCGAGCCCGAGCCCGGCCTCGCGAGCGCGGCTTCTTGCGGGCCCTGCCCCGTGCCAGCCCAGCTCCGTGCGAGCCTGGCCCCGTGCGAGCGTGGGCCACAACGTGCCCAGCCCCGTGCGAGCCCAGCCCCGTGCCAGGTGAGGTAAGCCCCGTGCGAGCCTGTCTCCGCGCGAGCCTGGTCCCGCAGGCTCCGTGCGAGCCCAGCCGGCCCCGTGTGAGCCCAGCCCTGTCCCTTCGAGCCGGCTCGGGCTCGCCGGGGCTGGGCTCGCCGGACCGGGGCCTGATCGGGCTCGCCGCCGCGGGGCCGGCTCGGGCTC
>CAJINU010000056.1:768505-820535 GCA_905178165.1 Amoebophrya sp. A25
GGGCTCGCCGGGGCCGGCTCGGGCTCGCCGGGGCCGGCTCGGGCTCGCCGGGGCCGGCTCGGGCTCGCCGGGGCCAGCTCGGGCTCACCGGGGTCAGCTGGGGCGAAAAGGATCAGGAAGGGCGAGAAACGGTGGGAAGCTTTCCACGGGGTCAAGCGGCTGAGGTGGGGCCTGATCGCGAAGGTTCACGCGTGTCCCTTTAAGGTGAAGGCATGCTGCTGGCCGGAGGAGCCAGGTGCCCAATGGTGTGAAGGGTGTAAAAAAATAGAGGCTGGGGAATTATGGGCAGAGCACAAACGTGCTAAAGAGGAAGAAGAGGAGAAAAGAAGAGACAAAGGGAGAAAACAGGAAGAAGAGAAGAGGGAGCGGAAGCGAAAAAGAGACGAAAAAGACAGAGAGGCGCAAACTTGAGCAGAAGAGGAGAAAGAGGGGCAAACAGGTGGGGCAGGTGCAGGCGGAAACAAGGAAGCGAGAAAGGGAAGGGAGTGAGGAGAAGAGCCAGGAGGGAGAAAAGAAGAAGAGGAAGCGGGGCGGATCGGTCAGCGAAGGGGCTGAGACAAACAAGAAGAGGAAAAGACGGAAGAGCATGGCAGAAGATGTGGAGGGAGTAAAGCGGAGAAGGCGAGGGCCAGCCCCTGGCGAAGAAGGAGACGGGGCCAGAAGGGGGACAAGTGCAGAGCGTAAGGGCCAACCGGGTGAGGACGGGGAAGGAGGTGGAGAAACGCAGGGAGGAAAAAAGGGGAAGCGAAGAGGTGGCCAACAGCGAAAAGGGGCCGGCAACAGGAGTGCAAAGTGGCCCACAGTGAAAAGGGCACAAGGTGCAAAGTGTTGGGCTGACCCGGCCCGGAGAGTGGGGGCAGGGACGGGCTGAAGGAAAGGGAAAGAAAGGGGCAGGCCAGGAGAAGGCGAAAGAAACCCGCAAGAGAGAGCGGGGGGAATGTGTGCAGGCTGCAAGTGCAAGAGCAGGCAAGCGCGCGGGCGCGGAGCTGAAGCGCCGCAGAGTGAAAAAGGGGGCCAAAGGGAGGAGACCCATGGCCAAGGGCAGCCAAGTAGAGGAGGGCAAGCCCAGCCAAAGAAAGCAAAGGGCTGGATGAAATGAGGCCAGAAGGGCCGAAATGAAGGGGCCGCTTAAGGGGAGGCCCCCTGCTGGGGAAGGTTGAGACAGAAGGCGGGCGCCAGAGGCAGGCGCCGCACTTTCCTGGGATCCCCCGGAGGGTTGGCGGTTGGAGTTCCGCGCCCTCTTTGCGGGGTCGAGTTGGGGTCTTTTAATCCTTTGAAGAGGGGCACCCTCTTGAGGATTATGGAGACAAGGGATAGATGGAATTCCGCCCCACCCGATCGGTGGGCGCATCAAGTCCAGTCTTATTTCGCGCGTAACGCGTGATAACGCGCGCGCGTTACAGTTTTCACACCTTAGAAAGATGAAAAATTATTATAGCTTAATAATATATTATTGTTCACTTATCACTGATTAAATCAGTGATAAGTGAACAGGCCAACGCCTAAACCACTAAGCCAAGTGCGCAGTTGGCTTTGTGGTTTAGGCGTTGGCCTGTTCGCTTATCAATCAGCACGAAGGCGAGAACCTTTTTTATTCACTTTGTGGTTGGAGTCCAGATTTCTGTGGTTGGAGTTGGCGCCTTCTCCTGTGTACTGTTCTGATAATTTGTAAACAAATTTAATCATCTCTCCTTGGGTTCCCTTATGATGAAAAGCGGGCTACCGAATGCCGTGAAATCAAGGGAATCTTTTTTACCAACGGGACCTTCATCTCTCCTTGTGTTCCCTTATGATGAAAAGCACTTCTCACAACAGGAAGTAGTCCGTAGTCTTCTCGCTTACGACGCTGAGTGTGCGATCAAGGATATAGCCGGCAAGCGAGCCATAGACGTTGCCACCGATCCTGGGGTGAAGCAGATTCTGAGGATAGCTCAGATTTCAAAGCTGAAACTCTTCTTAAGGCTTAACACAGAAAAAGAAATCCATCTTCCCAGTTCTCGTTCGTTTTATGATCTCGTTCGTTTCATGATCCCAGAAAAAGAAACCCCAATTATATCTCGTTCGTTTCATGATCTCAAGAGCAGAAATACGGCACAAGAATGCTCTTGCAGATGGATTCGTCTTTGTTCTAAGATTCGAATACGAAAACAAAGGAGTCAGCTATCGGCAATTGAGGATAGAAGGCCTGCCGCAAAATAGGGAACCGAGTTTCCTTTCAGACCGACTAGACGATCTATTTGCCAAGTACGACCTCACAGACGAAATCGTAGACATCACTATACCAGTCGGCTCGATCGATAGCAAGCCCTTTGGGTATGCGATATTATGACAGGAGGAGACTTTTACATGTTTATAAATACGTACTTGATGAAATTGCGATTGGATAATAATTGGGTACGACGGAAACTTGCATGAGTACTATGGGTTCTCCTCTGTGGTTATCGAATTTTCGATATTCATATTTATTCACGAATACTTCGTATCTCAGGATGAGAAGTACTCTCAGTTGGATCACTAAAATTTGTTCTTCCTTCTCAAGTTCAGCCCACATCTTCTAATTCTGGTCCGACTCGTCGAAGACACGCCAACAGACCGCTTTTACGAAATTCACGGAGCTCTGAACGGCGTCATGCTCTACCTGGAAAAAACGATGCAGTACAAGACCAGAGACAAGTTGTTGCAGGACTTGACGTTTAATAATGTTAGGGCCTGTGGACGAGCATTGTAGATTTTTGCGATTATTGCGTAAGAACTCGTTACACTTCGTGCAGAGTTGATGAAGTCGAAGTACAACGAAGCAAATTCAAATTGAGTTGTATATTTTTCACTTCTACGAGACGGAGACACACTACTACGTACTACTAGTGTTGCCAGTTGGTCTTGGACGATGTTTTGTCATTGTGCAATTATTGTGAGTAGTTGGTCTTGGAGGATCTATTTGTTTTGATAATATTTCTCTAAAACAGACATGACGCTGAGCGCAGTCGCGCCAAATGGACCAGCGGCGCAGAATCACGTCGCGCCAGGATGGAAGCTAGTGCTTCTCAACGGCCGCGAAGTCGGTAAAGGCCCTCTCCCAGCAATTATTTATGGAACAATTTCAAATTCAATTTTGGTAGATCTAGATTGGTCGTTATTTTCTTACATTCATTGATAAACGCAGAGTCAAAGTAGTTGCTTGCAGTAGATTTTTCTTTTTCACCCCAGCAGTAGGCTATGATGTTCTGCTTCTAGTACACACCGGGGTATTACATCAACGACCAGGAGTACTAGGGTAAGTATGTTGAATATGATGTGATAGATATTAGCACTATCTCTGAGTCTGGTAGCATTATTCACTGCTCTATCTCGACAAGAAGGGTAATGCTAATGTGTGACACTATGCCGCGTGCACGAATATCGTTGTGCTCTAACCCATGGCGGAGCTGATGCAGATGAAAGAGAAGCAGAAATGCTCTGTGGAAGTCCGAAACATGAAGTCGTTGGGAAGACTGCAGCTGTTTGTGGAGTCGCATTTCGAGTGATAAAAATCACTTCTAGTGTTTTAGATTTACGTTTAACGTTTGAGCAGAACTTCTTTAGTTTATTATTCCGAATTATATCTATCTTCTTCAGCGCTGTAGTATTTTTCAGTTTCCTGAGTGATTACAAGGAACAGGGACAGACGACCAGACCACCAGGTCGAGTTTTGTTATTATGCTTGTTATTGCTTATGTTTTCCCCTCCTATTTTGTTACTGATTTTAGCGATTTTTACTCAATAGAAGACGATGCTCCACCATGGAAGATCTAGCGATGATTCAGCTCCTATTCGAGAACGACAATGGCAAATAGGTGCAAGAAGAAGATTATCATTAAATGTCACGACTCATTTCACTTTCAGCATTTTGCAAAGGTTTCTCCACATAACTCAACTCCATGAAGGAGATGATAGATTGTATATACCTTTGAATCATGATCAAGATCATGATGCCTAGAATATGTATGTCCATGAATAGAAGGCGAGCGTGAGGACGCTCTGATGCAGAAAGTGAGGGCGCTCTCGCTCTCATACATATTGAATATGTCATATTCAATAGAAGTTCATATGTATCATGCTTGTTGGTCGTGTCAAGTTATCGCTATCTGGCTCGTTCTCTTGTTCGTGCTGTGTTCAGAGTTTCGACTAACTGATCTGTGCCCCTTTTGGTGGCCAGAAAACTTTTTTCTGAAATCTCCAATTCCAAATCCAAATCACGGCGATGAGTGTGATGCGAGAGAGGACAGTGAGACTGAAGCTGAGACGAGTGAGCGACTTTGAGTATGGGCACTTAGCCACGGCAACAACTAAGGGGATCAAATAGCAAAAGGTCGCTCAAAGCGCGTCTTTCTTAGTAGAAGAACACGGGAAAAAAGAAGTCGTCGTTGGGCACGGGTATTGGCATTGCAATTATACTTTTCCTCTACCGTCCGTTCCTTGATATTTACCTCAAGAGGTTGAATGGTTCTGGTATTTGGTAACCTGAATTTGATCCTAAGGGAAAACAAGAAGAGAACCCTTAGGATCAAACTCAGGTTACCAAATACCAGAACCATACAGAGGCACGCCAGTCAGTGAATCTGAATCTATCAAAGCAGGACCATGAAGCAAGCTTCCTACTAGCACAGCAAGGCCCTTTTGAGGAATATCGACCCAACGACTCGCTAAGTAAAGAGCCACACACTGGTGAAAGTGTTGACAGCATAGTCATACTCATACTTCTGCTCAAATGTACTTTTACTCATATCACAGCGATAAAGATCTTTCAGATGACAGGATACTTTTTTACTACAGGCAATTTTTCTAATTTCTTACAGGTAACTTATTTACACGCTTGAAAGGATGACGTGAATCTGTGCCGGTTGAGAAGATGATGTAAAATACAGAAATAAATGCTGGACGAAAGCTTCATCTACTGGCTGCTTCTGGAAACCATACATCCATGGCGCCGCAGGACAGCATAGCTACGACCTCCTACTAGACGAAAGCATCACGTCTTCTATTTCCTAGTGAAGAAATACATCAGGTCTCAGTAACAGTAAAGGTCAACATTTCCAACGGGCTACTAGCTACGAGCAAGAACGGTTATACTACGGCAGTGGTAGTAGAGGCCTCCGACAACGACGTCTACGGTCGAAAAATTATGGCGAGAGAACAATTTAGATAAAGGCGACTTCGTGTAGCATAAAAATATTATGCCGCATAGGCACAGATTTTTATTTTAGATGAGTGTCAAATAAACCCTCTCTACTTGGGTATCTTCTGTCAGAAGTATCTTCTCTCTTTGCTCCATCACCTCCACCCTTCTAATCAAAAGGAAGCAATAAACCTCAAAGGCTGAAGCGTCTTTTATCTCCCACCGACTGTGTATGGCACCGACTGGCGCTTGTTCTGGAAATTATAGAAGTTGAAGAAACAAGATCATCTCTCATCAAAGACCAAGATCAGGGACTACTGCTGCTCTTGATGTAAATAGATAGAGAAAGACTCCTCTTGCTCATCTAGCTACTGTAAATACATAGAAGTAAATAGAAATAGTGGTTGTCTGCTGGTCTATAATACAACTATTTTCTGGCCTTACCCTCTCATTTAGTACATAAATAACACCTTCATCATAGTTGAGTTCAGTTGTTCATTATCATCTGAAGCTGTGCAACTGGAGCAACTTCCACCATTCTCTGGATACCGCGACGCATAGGGGAATCGCATAGAGACACCACCAAGGATCAGAAAGCGCAGAAAATACCTAGTTAAGGCCGTAGCTAAGTTTCAATATTTTCACTATCCCAGCATGATGACGATGGCCCATCATGTGTGCTGGTCTCATCCCATGATCCCATGACCCACGTGCGTGGAGTTGTATGTGGACCGACTTAGGAGTATGCTAGTAGAAGTCACGCCTTTACCATACTCAGAACAAGATAAGATAGTCTCACTATCTTTCACATTGGACATCGCTGCTTTCCTAGAACGCTCCTCCCGCGTGAGAGTCACTGCAACAACGTGAGTTGCCTTGCAGCTCCATCACCAGAAGCATCTGACTTGTCACCAGTTCCTGCACAGTCTACTTACACCAGGCGAATGCCATGATCTCGTTATGTAGTGCATTGAAGTCAAGATAGTCAAGGAGAGATCGCAGATCCTCCATCCGCCCACCCGCGCAGCGGATGGACGTACCCGTTGGACACCTCGGGCCAGGTCGGTGCTGCCCCTCCTTCGCAGCACCGCGTCAGCACCCACCTCGTGAATGTGCTGTCCGGTCACATAATGCAACACCTGCAAAGCATCACATCACGCAAACTATACCAAGATCCAACCGAAGGAAGGAAGATACTGTGTCAATGTGCTAACGCTAGACACCTAACCCACATGAGGCAAGTGCTCGAAGAGCACTCGAAGCCTGGCCAGTCAACAGACAGACAAGTCCGTAAGGCTCCCTGTACTGCCACCCCAGATACTGCCTTCCATCACGCACCAGAGCAAGCGTCCTTGCTATACTCGCTGCGGCAGCAAGGTCCTGTCTTCTGACATTCCGACAGATTCGCACCCGCAAGGCGCGGCTGCTACATCCAACTGCAGGCCACGTCTGGCGTAGGATCGGATATCCTCCGCAACGCTCTCAAAGACTTCCATGACCAATGCGCAGACATAAGTCAATCCTAATGGTGTCGCTAGGCGAAGCCTATCTAGACATAACCATAGCGGCGAGCGAAACCCGCTTACTTCCAAGCCGTTTCCATCTATGGCCCCATTTTCAACGGTGTCGCGCGGTCTATCAACAACCCATTGTGGGTCTAGATCCATGGCAGCCATTTCCCTTCGAAATGGCACAAAGTGAGACTATCTTATGCTCTAAAGTGAGTCCGGTAACTACGAATATTCCCATAGACGCCCCCAGGGCGACGTCTCATGTGAATCCGGCTCACAACATATAACCTCGAGTCACTGCATGCCGGGGTAAAGGGGGGTCAATCCTTTACGCCACCAGCCATCCAGCGTTCCCTGATTCGCAAACCACCGTGCCCCAGCCTGACTAGGTTGATAGACTTTGTTGTTGCTGAGCTAGAACAGGCCAAGAGACAGTCGGCCTCTTCCCGAATCGATCGGACTCACTTCACCCACATATAACCAGCCCGCAGAGTTTGGACATAGCAGCAAAGTCCTTCGTTAAATAATGCTAGCAAGTGTTTATCTTGATGTGCGTAAGCCCACCCAGACAAGAACAGAAGAAGCACGGTCTTGGTCCGAAGATTCCAAGGCCTCAGAACGGAACTTCCATCGTCCCTAGATCTCATCCTTCTGATCATTGTCCTCCGTCATGAAGTCTTCCCTCGTTTTGCCCAACATGTCCGCCGTCGACGGAATATAGTCAAGCTGTCCCAAGAACTGGGAAACGTGAGAAGACGGAACTGCTCGCGTAACCAGATGCGTAGGGAGTTTTCCTGCCGCCGCACCGGTCGCGTCCTGATTATGCAGATCGGTAAGAATAATATAGCGCGCGCTGACCTTTTTTACTTTGGACAAAGCTGGATAGTTCTTTGGATCGAGCGACTCCTTCCTTGCTTTATTGTTCTTCACTACCGCTAAGTCTCCTACAACCAAAGGAGTCCACAGATGCTGCCCCTGCAGTGTCGTCTGTGCTATCGATCGAATGTTACTCCTCTCGTTTCTAAAACGTTCAGTTTCTTCAGTTATATTTTGACGAAATTTGTTCGCCTCTTGCAAGTAAAGGTCGGCCCCAGCGTTCCCGCCGAACGCAGTCCGGAGGGTTTCCGAAAACGCGTGTCGTGGTTTACAGCCAAAGACCACCTCATACGCAGATCTTCCATTCAACACCTCGTAAGGCGTTGTGCGCGCAATCCAATTCAAGTAAGGAACAAGCTCAATCCATTTTGAATTCTCCGCAAATTTCATAAGCAACTTCCTTAATGGTTTGTGCAACACTTCAACCAACCAATTCGCCTGCGGGGCATAAGGCATCACTGGAGCATGGTGCACCCCGTACACCTGGAGCCATTTGCCTAAACTCTTGTCGCCCTGTTCGCCGAATCCTCGATCTGGTCGAACAATCACTGGGTAACCAGTTAAACAAAATACATTCGCCACCAGAGCTTCCGCAGCCTCTCGCGTGAGCTTCGACTTCACCGGGATAAACCAGCTGAACAGCGTGGCGTGATCCCTTACCGAGAGCAAATACCTATAGCCCCGGTCCACTTTGAACGGGCCCACATGATCAACGTTCAAGATTCGAAAGAATCCCAAATGCGTCTCGTGGCCTAGCGGGGCCTTATTGCGTGTGTTGGTTGCCTCAGCAATGGCGCACGAAATGCACGACTTGCAATGATTTTGGACATCTCTCCACATCGTCGGCCAAAACACGCTCCGACCAAGTAAATGATTATAAGTCAGGGTCGGCCCGCCATGACTGATTCCCAACAAAGAGTTATGCGCAAGGATTAAGTAATATCTTCTCCAGGGAACCGTTTTCCCTCCCACCGCAGCTGGTTGCTTCCCCCCTAAAGGTATACAAACAACAGGATGGTCTCGAAAGCGAGTCATTAAGAGTCTCGTGTCGCCGTCGATCCAATGCTCCGGCATCCGCGATGTCGCGGCTCGACCGATAGCAAGCTCCTTGTATTTTCGAGCTACATCTAGCTCTATCTGTACTAAGTCCCGTCCCTTATTACGCGCAAGACACGCATAGTAAATAGGTCCGTACTCGCGGCATTCCACCTGATCCCTGTGCAGGCTACTGCGAATACCAGCACCCTGCAGAGATACCAGTGCGGGAATTGCCGAATCCTCACCACAAAACACAAACTTCCAAACTCTTAACGACCACCCTGCCTTCACAGTGAAGGTATGACCATCCTCACTTAGTAACGCTGGAAAGGCCGAAGGAGGCCCCGCCTGTAAGGACGTGGCCTTTCCCGCCATCCATAGCGCTACCCGTGCGACCTGTCCTTCACCTGCTCGCACATCCACACTCGCGTCTTCACTTACATTGTCTCGTCGGGCAATGGTATAACTCTGCTCCACCACTGGCAACGTAGGGAACAGCACACGAAATCCCTTAACGCCATCTGGGTTGGCCAGAAACTTCGTCCGCATCTCGGCCGTGAGGGTCGCGAGATCTGTCGCCGGGACAAACTCTGTCAAGTCAGGAGATTCGCCTGAGTGCGTCCCCTGCCCGCATTGACATTTGCAAAGTATTGCTGGCACTCTCCCAACATAGCATCGCCGAGCTTCGGTATAATTCTCACAGGGAGGATCATCCAAAAAACAAGACTGAGGATCCCACGAAGCGGAAACCGTAAACAAATCTTGTGAGACATTCTGAGTAATGGCCGACCTCTCCGGTTTCTTAAACACGTGAAAAAACTCGCGGTGCCCTTTACTCGCCTCATTCCCCTGGACCTCTCCCGCTCGTCTCGCAGCTAGCGTTTCTGCCTCTGCGAAAAGCTCCTTCAACCTTTTCCAGGACGTATCATACGCATGGGTAAAGGTGGCATTGCCCGAGATTCGAAAGAACTCTCTATCCACAGGGCGTCCATCAATAGTACCATGCGCCACAATATTGTCCTGCCGCGGCTCATGGCGACGATACAACCGTCGCGGGAGGAAAGTCCCTCGATATCGTTCTGTCACAGCAGCAGGCCGAAGCTGTGACCTCATATGCTTCATGCAAATTCGAAGCCGTTTATTGGCTCGCGACGGCCCTCCAAGGTACTCCAGGAACCTCTCCCAAGACAGGAGCCGCGGATGATTATCCGCGGTGAGTAGCCCCTCTTTCCACTTGAGATCATCAATTGAAGTTACCCGCAGCAAAACCCAATGGATCCCCGCGTCACTCAAACTTGGACACGTAGGGAGTTGCGCCGCTAACGCAGACCCGTTATGTACTTGCTGCGTCAAATACCGCTGCATGGCTGATATTACACTCTCACCGTCGCTTACTGGCCCGCCAGGCAATCGAAGATTGAACTGCCCTCCAATGCCATACTCATCTACATCAGCGGCCAACACACGGCCCAGGTGCGTAATCACCACGGCATATACTCGACGCTTAACCTCTTCCCCCTCCATGCCTACATCTGCTATCAGATTCGGCGCGTCCTCCTCCTCTGAAGCAGACAGCAGCCCCGCATTACAGGGGTTACAGGTCAACTCTTCGCCTTCACTGGATCGAAACACGTGAAACGCGCCTCCATCCTGACGAAACTCACAACTATCGAACATACTTTCATCCAAAGTAACACCTCCTAAAGGTCCCGCACTATTGAGTTGGTTCAACGCTTCCACTTTCTTTCCTACCTGCAGTTCACTGGCCCCAACATCACCGCCAATGGCCCGGTCCGATGCCAATGCACACGGCAAGTGATCGTGGGGATCATCCATCAATTCACTGGGGTGAATTGGCGGTAGGAAGTTATCCACCGCAAGGACTCTTTTGCGTTCAGCCATCATTTCATCCAACTGCTCGGGATTACAGAAGATGAACTGCACCAGTGATCGGATACGAGGAAGCATGACAGCTAGGTCATCTAACTCTTGCAGGTCCTCACTCACGTCATCCCCATCCTTCAGACGGGAAAGGGCATCCGCTACCACATTTGCCTCGCCCTTTAGATATACCCTTTTTCCGGTGGACAAAGGGCGGGCAATCAGATAAAACCACCTTAGCAGCTTCCCGCCGGTGGTCTTGTTCGCACAAAGGTTGTTTAACTCTTTCGTTCCTAAATTCTGATGATCCGTGTACATCACCCATTTGCTTCCCTTCACGAGGTTATACCCATGCTTAACAAAGTCCACTATAGCATAAAGCTCGCGCTCCAGTGTTGACCATTGCTTTTGCGTTTTATCAAGCGAATGGGTCGAACATTTCCATACTCGAAGTTGTCCCGCTGCCGTTCGTTGACAGATTGCCCAAGCAAACCGATGCTGACTTGCATCGGTGAATACTTCAAACGGTCTTCGCCAAGTATTCGCCGCGTCATAGTCGGGTTTGATCAACACCGCATTCCTTGAGACGACTTTCTTTAACGCCTCAAAGGCTGCGATTGCCGCTTCGTCCGAGTGAAACTCGGCGAACGGCCGCTTCTTTAACTCATAATCCTTTAGTGGCGCAGCCACATTCTGCAACTCGCTGGTATAACACTGCAGATAGCGCACGACATGCACAAACGAGACCAAGTCCTCCCGGTTCGTCGGTAGCGGCCAGCTTTCAATCTGAAACAATTTCGCCGGACTCGGGTGCATTCCCTGTTCATCGACAATATGACCCAGGACTTCGATTTTGTCGGCACCAATGAACGTCTTGGTTAACGACAATCGTGCTCCACTGGATTCACAGGCTTCAAAGACGCCAATCATCCGATGGATGAACACGTCTAAGTCATCCTCACCGAACCCGATATCATCGATGAATACTTCGCTTAAGTGTCCGAACGCAGCCTCAGTCTGAGCCTGAAACCAACCCGGGGCCGGACTCGGTCCTAACGTCAGACGTGTGGGCAAATATACCCCAGCATGCGTCACAACCGCCAAAAGTCGCTGCGTTTGCTTATCTAGCTTTGCTAGGTTATATGCCAGCGACAAATCCGATCCGAAATATAGCTTTTTCCCTTTCAGATTATGGAAAATCTTCTCCTGATTCGGTGCCGGAAGCGCTATCGGAGTTAGCGCTTCGTTACACTTCCGATAGTCCACCACGATCCGGCCGATAACCGAGTTCTTCCGTGGAGCCAAAAAAGCAGGACTGCAGAAAATTGGTCGCGTGCTGTCAGTCCCATCCCACTTTTCAAACAAGCCGTCATCCAGCTGCGTTTGAAACAGGAAATCCAGACACCGCTTCCCATACGCACTCAACTGCAACGGCTGCGGCAGGCTTCGATGGGTCACTCGATTCGGATTGTAGTCGAAATGGCACACAGTCTTCAGACTAGGGAAGGGACATCCTTCATCGTAGAAATAGTGCGCATTTTCCCGAATCACCGTCAGAAGCTTATCCCTCTGTTCCTGCGAGAGATGGCCGTAACCCTGTAACTGTGCCGAAAACACTTTCATCACATTCGCGGTCCATTCTTCGCTTGGCACCTGCCACTTTTGATTCCTCGCCCGTTTTGCCGTTCGGTCGTCAACTTCCTTCTCAAGGTCCTCGAAATTCTTCGGCTTGGACTTATTCTTATACTTCGCCATATTCACTATACCCTGGATCTGACACACGCTCTCCCACTCCTGGAACAGGGCTCCCATGTGGGCAGTATCCCTTGCCTCAGGAAGTTCTTCGGAGAAGACATGCGTTTTATTCGTCGCGGCAGCGGCTGCCGTCCCTCGAAACTCCCTTGTGCCAGCTTCTCGCTGCTGACTTTTCATCCACTTGTACCATTCCCATCTTACATTAGGGAGGTCCACCGGCGGATCCACAAAGTTATGCACTTCGCGGTCCCAATCCGAAATTTCAGAGGACTCATCCGCAAAGGTTCCCCCGAGACGCCACACATCTGCGCATACTCGGCTGCCCAGTGCTGCCATGCCAGGATCATAGTCCGTGCTATTTACTTTCATCAAGGAGGGCTCGCCCCCAGCGAGCAATCCATGCTTGCCCACGATATCCCACAGACCCAGATCGGTGATCAGGGCCGCAAAGGTCATACACGATTTCCACCCGCTGAACGGATCCCAGCGGTTATTTTGAATTTTTGAAGAAATTTTCGGAGAAACTGGGTTGTCCTGCGATTGAGGGTGTTGAGTATCCCTATGTATAACACCCTCGCCCCCTGGCTGTGGCGTAAAACCTCCAGGGGTTTGAGCTACAGTCATACTGTTACTCACCAGGGTTTCTTTTGTTACTGGTTCCAACGGCTGGATTTTGACATGCTCTCGCGTCAGCGCGACACTCCGCGCCTTCGGTCTATGATTAAAAATTTCCACCACGTGCTCGGTTTCTTCAGTATCAGAGGCCTCGAATAAAACTGGAAGGAACGAAATTCCATCTCTTGCAGCTTTCAAACTTGGCTGCACCACGGCCATCGTATTCGGATGATTAATCGGCGGACAGCGAAGAGTTGCTGTAATGGAGGCGAAAGCCGCTACGTACGCCAGGCGCGTCATCGCATTGATAGTCGGTTTGTTGGTGGAAGTATTGAACTCTACAGTGGGGGCCTCTTCTCCAAGGAGCTCAGCCCATTTATTCCCTTTGCTAAGTGGGTTGTAATTAATTCCCAAATCGTATACCGCTGTATCGCCTGCAATGATACATCCAGGGGCGTTTAATCCGTCCACAATCAGAAACTTCCGCTTAAGGTCCAGATATTTTCCAGATCGCGTAGCAATCTTAAAACATAACACACACTCTCGATTTGCGGTATGCGAAAACTTTTTTCTTCCAAAAGAGATTTCCACCGGCTTGCAGCTAAATGGTGGCGAGACCACCGCTTCGAGCTCTCTCTTACCACGCAGCCTCTCGTAGCTTGACTTGTCAGTCACGTCGTAGCCCAACCACGCCCCCGGATCCAAGTAGAGGGGTACTGGCATGTCCCGGCCGAGAAACCCAGCGATATACACTGGCGTTCGGCGTGGTCGCTTGGTTTCTTGCTTTGTTGCCTCCCATGCTGAATTCATCATTGAAACAATACCGTGGTCACGCTGGAAGCGTAACTGGGCCCTTGATATCAGTCGAGGCAACGCCGTTGGCGTGCCTCTCAGATAGCAAACCCCCTGCTCCAATACTTTGCACACCATCCACAAAATCACAAATAGTTGGCTCCATATCCACACAAAATCCCTCACCGAGTCGCCAGCCCAAGATGGTTCCTGCACTTCCATTCGATTCCCTACCGTTGCAGTTAATTGGACATCATTCCAGAGCGATGTATCGATCGAGGGACCAGTCTCATGCTCATTCTGCAGAGACAAGTCATCCCCTGAATCATTGCTCATAGAATTCAGTCGCCCACCTTTTCCGGAACCTTTGCCCTTGCCTGTCCCTTTCGCACCTTTCCCGGTGCCTTTCCGCATCTTGTCATTTGGCTTTTGTACTCCACGACTTGGATTGAGCTTCTTCGACTTTACCCACGGCGGCGGGTGAAATTGTTGTGCTTCCGTAGGCGAAACAAATTTACACAAAGGATTCGTGCCACTTGCTTTTACCTCGGCTAGCTCGGCGGCGAGCCCTGCTTGAAGCTGCGGCTTCGAAAAACTAGGGTGATGCGGCCTTCCTTTCTCATCCACAAGGGCATCGCAATACACTACTCGCGTCTTTGGTCCTCGTTTCAGGACCCGGCCTGCTTGCCTTGCTAATAAGTTTGGGCAGCAGAGTTGACCAGAACGATCGACAGGATGTCGACGACCATTACATGCGGGAAAGCTGCACACCCGGGGCTCCTTTGTCCAATCTACATGGGCCACACAGGCATAGTGCATCCCTCTCATGTGATTCGGATCACCACATAAAAGCCACTTCTTGCCTCCCTTATCGGTGTGCTCCTCCACCGGATCACAAGTGATAAATTGCGCACTACGATCTTCTTTCGGGTAAAACCCTGCAGCATTCGTAGGATTGTCCGGAGGACTCTCCTCAGAGCTTATCTGCATTTGCTGGAGAGGCTTCCTCGCGTGTCGATTGATATTATAGTCATAGTGCCGTGACTCATAGTATGTAGCCTTGACGTCAGCCCGAGCTACACAATATTCGACCACCATGTCGATGGTGGCATTCTCCACACCTCCCTGGTTGATGAGACTCTCCTCGAGTGAATCGGTATAATCAAACGGGAGAGATCGGAGTAGACCTCTTACAAACCGCTTTAGTTCTTGCGATGTTCCCACTCTGTCTTTCGTCGTGAAAACTTGACCAGAGTGCTGCGTGGCTCGCTCGCTCATTAGCTCTTGGAACTTATTTCGAAACTTCTGGCAATATACTCCTACTTCCACTCCCGTAGTCCCAGACGGCTGCAACCGATAGAGCTGAGCTTCCAACTCTTCCTGCACCACAATAGGCCGAAGGCCGCATTGTTTGTTTGGTGAATTGCTCCCGAAATACCATCAAGCAGGCAGCACAGAGGAAGTCCCGAGATAAATTCGGATACCTCCGCGCTTCTGCCTCAACTGACTCCACCACAGAATCCGCGACGTTATCGCCGGATTTGTGTGCCCCATTCACGACTGCTTGCCAGCCATGAGTCGGCGACTGAAGGTGTTCCAGCCGCAATCGATCCAATGCCTGCCTGGATGCCAGAGAATCTTCAATAGACTTTGTTTCCAACTTCACCGCTGAGGCGTGCATTTTAGAAAGCACGCCCCCGTCTTGGGACTTGGAGTTGTCAACTGTCATTAGCGCCGCTTCATACAACCTCCCTGCAACCGGTCTAGCTAGTGCACTCTTTACACCCTCAAACTTGACGCTATCAAGGTAAGTGTGAATGTCAAGTGCTACCGTATATCTCTCAAGTGTGTTCGTGGGAAAATTCGCCCCCATCTTTTCAATACAAAGCCCTATACCACTGGAGCGCGTCACTGTATCCACCACTGGACAACAGCGAACAATTCTAAAACCCGCAAGGTCTAAGTTGTCTTCTACTGTCTTGCGCAACCTGCTAGTGCCTTCGTTCGCAGCAGATTCACAGAATGTACTCTGCTCCCACGGCTGGGGCGCTTTGTCAAAGGAGCCAGAGCCTAAAAAGGAAGAAGCCAAGAAAGGCGCTCTTTTGGAATCCTGACCCGAAACCGAAACCGGGACTGGAGCCGAAGGGTCCTTCTCGGTGATGCCTTGGTAGTGACTGTACATCTCATAGGCCATCACTGCAAGAGCGAGTAGCAAACTGAGGTAACTCAGTGCCACGGAAACCGCGTCGAGGAAACCGGACCGGGCTAACGCAAACCAGCCGTAATCCGAATCCCAGTCGTCGCACTTGTCTCCAGGGTGATGGTGAGCTCCAGGAGGTGGCGGTGGTGGTGGTGGCGATGAAACCGGCACGGGTGTCCGCGACATGTTGCTTACGCTTACCAACCCCGATAGGAAGGCAGAGGCGACCATGAAGGTCGATAAACCGTAACCGCATACCGCGGTCGTACGAGGAGGAGCAGTCAGAGTAGTCGTCCTGTAGTTGTGGGAACCACCCGCTATCGCTTTCTAGCCTCTCTCTCCTAGGGTGGTGCATTTTGGGTTGAAACAGAAACCGCAAAGAGTAAGCAGATGTAACATGTACTATTTGTCGTCCAGTCGAAAAAACTGAAGCACCGCATTGGCCTAGGGCCCTAGATGGAGAAATCACAACTAGTCCTACCGTAAAAAGAAACGATCATGATCAACGAGGATCGCAGCTTTCCACTCGCTGGCCTCGGCCTATTGCCCTAAATGACGGAAAAAACCATCTACCGTTCTAACCTCCTCTCTTTCGCTCTTCGTTGTGTCCACAAAGACAAAAGAAAAAATCTTAAACCTACTCTCTTTGTACTCGCACCAGCTAGAACCGAACAGAACCGCCTGGAAGACCTACAACAAGGCATCATCCAGAAATCCAGTATAACGCCCTAGATGCATAAACTCAGCAACCTACAAGAGGCAGCGCCAAGCTTTACAACCATGGCAAACATTTCCGGAAGCCCTACGACAAGGGAACAGCCAGCGGCTTGCTCTACTTTCTTGTTCGGTGTTCAACATCGCCCCACCATCGCGATGAAGTGTCAGCACCCGCCTCGCTACTGTGCTGTCCATAAAACACCATGCTGGCGAAGCAACAGCATACCGATTAACATGAGTCCATCGATGATAGTTCACTCTTAGTTGAGCCCCTCACTCTTTCAACTTCAGCTTCAATTTCGCACCATCGGCGCAGAACCTCAATTGGCCCTATGTGTTTCTTCCCTTCTCCTCCTTGATTCATTTCACGGTCTAGAAAAAACTGCTAACGTAACAAGGATTAGGCATGGGATGGGGAAGTTCGTTCTCAGACAGGGTTGCAAAGACTCAGCGATAAACTGCCATCTATGCCCTTCTCAAACGTTGTCATGAGCCTGCCGAATGCAGTGCCTAAAACAATAAGTCTTCTCGTCTTGTCTGACATCACCACGAAGGTGCACACCCTTTAGCTTCCACTCAAATTCGTAGAACTGGTAGCGGCTGCCGGAACGCTTGGAGAGGAGCTAGCTGCGGGAGCAGTTGCACGCACCGTTGAACTTGGGCTCGTGGTTTGTAGTTTACGCCGTGCCAACTCTTGGCTGAGCTCCATGAGACGAATCTGTGCTGTAAGCGCAGAATCGGATAAGCGTCGCACATCCTCGGTGAAAACGTTTTGAACTTGCGGCGCCGAGCGACTCATTGTTGATTCGCGTCCAGACAACACAGTGTCCCCTTCTTCCTCCTGAGGTCGAGCGTCCAGATCCACATGGTCC
This sequence comes from Amoebophrya sp. A25, assembly GCA_905178165.1. NCBI lineage: Eukaryota > Dinophyceae > Syndiniales > Amoebophryaceae > Amoebophrya > Amoebophrya sp. A25. Next base: position 785,918 of record CAJINU010000056.1, read on the forward strand.
ACCAACGCCACCGACTGATCGTCCGTCGGATGACGCAGCCGCAACAGTATCCTTGTTTTCTTCAGCCGCCTGCTTCTCGTCCTCCTCAGCAACTGAAAGTTGGATGGATTTGCGTGACTTCGGCGATGTGAATATGGTTTCTCGGCTGGAAACCGATTGCGAAATTGGTGAGAAAAATGGTAATCGACTATTGCAAAGAGTATCCACAGATGCAGACGGAGTCCGTTCAACTGGTTCAGGTGATGAGCAGCGTTTTACTGCAGAAGATGTAGGTCCAAAATTGTTATCAGGATTAGTACTTGGATGATCTAAAACAAAGCGTGCAAAACCTCCTGCGAAGCTTGCTGGGTGCGGACCGAAGGTCGGAGTGGCTTTCGACGTAGCGGAGACTACACCTGGCAAAACCAAGCGCGTCGTCTGGACCTCCGTTGCCATAGGCACCGTAGTGGAGGTCGTGGCTGCCGAATTCATTTGGGTTCCGGAGCTGGAAGCGCCCGGTGTTGATTTATTCGAAGCCTCGGCTTTCATCTGGTGCTGGCGCTGCACTGGTAGTACCAGACTTAGCTCGTCTTCATCGAGCAACGATTGCAAAATCGCGGTGCGATTTTCGCCTTTCAATCCCTGCAACCGGTGTAGCGCCTTCTTATCTGCCTTGGTTAGTGCTGCCATAGGGTTCTTCGACCCTTGAACCTTACGCAGTTCCCGCACTTCACAAGTCTTCTGGTAGTACGTAGTCACCTGCTTGTATGATCCGCCGCAAATCTGCTCACGGATCGTAGAGTCCGAATACACCACGTCGTAGATCTGGTCGAGTGAAACCAGTCCAGGGAACCGCATCCCCAACTCGCTCATGGCTAGCGCAAAAAGGAGATCCGCTTTAGCTCCCGCATTGTAGCACTGCCACAGCAGGTCCGTGAGGGACTCATTGGACCTGTGCTCCACTAACGTGCTCATTGCGCTCGGAGCCGTTGCTTGAAATTGCGGCTTACCCGGTCCCAGGGCCAAGAATTGACCCAGCAGAGTATCAGTCAAACTGTCGTCCGCCAAGTAGGTCGCTAGGTTCTTGTCAAGCGCCGCCTGTAAGGTTCAGTGAAAACGTGACTCCTTCGGATCAATAGGTCATGGTAGTTCTTTTTTCCGGAAGAAAATTTTGTACTTCTAAATGTTACATTTTCGCGTCTTGTGCTGTTTCGATTCCAATTATCATTACACCAGAAACTCTACGGAGCAGAGCTTGTAAAACTTGCATTGACTATCATTCTAAAATCCAAATTGAAGTACGGTTTTGCAATAACCAACTTGGAAAAGTTGATTAAGCATTTGCGGCGTGGAATCATCCGGATCCACTCCTGGTAGCGCCGGCGTGAGCGGTAACTTCTTGAATTCTTCATCAGTCAGCCGACCTTCTTCGAAGAAGACTAGTAGCTCACCTTTCACGAAACTTTCGCGAATCTTCGTTGCACTGGCACGGCGCCAGGTCTTCTGCGCGAAATGTGGATGCAGCGAAACTTGCAACTCCTGATTGAAGATGTTGTTGAGGACAGTATTGTCCACATAGACGACTTTGAGGTTTTCTGGTCGAATCGCCACCTTCGCGCGTTCTTCGTCTCTGGCCGGACTCAGGAAGAAATCATCATCCTGGTCCATTTCCTCCGCAGAACGCGAGTTCTTCCATCCCCACTGACATGCGGTATTATCCTCCACATTCGGGTCCATCGTTTGCGGTACGTACTTCGGGGAAATACCTTCCATCTCCACCGCCGCCGTGACCTTCGTTTGCTCATCGAGCATCATCACATCCGCCGCTGCGGGAGCAACAGCCGGAGGTGGTGCTTCCAGAGTCGGTGGACCCTGTGGTTGTGCCGCTGTAGTGACGGCTTTACACTTGTCCGCCTTTTCGCGGTTCCAGCGTTTCCACTGATCTCGCGAATATCCATGGATATATGGATCAGGGCCGCTGCCGTCATCTCCCATCGCTCCGGGTTGAGCCAAGAGCGCTGCTCGCTCATCTGGCGGGTACGTAGTACCTCCGGATGTCGGGTAGTTCGAACCGCTGCCGGAGCGATACGACTGGTTGTAGCCGCGGTCTCGGCCACGATGCGGCTCGTTGTAGGAGCTCGAAGTGCTCCTGTTCTTTCCGTGAGACTCGCTTCGCTGGTTCTCACGGTCTTGTCGTCTCTCCTTATACAACGACCCGTCTCCTTTCCCTTGACTGTGGTTGCGGGCATGCCATTGGGCATTATCCTTGTGGTCGTCGGATTTCCGAACCGTCTTCGAGGAAGACCGGCTGGGTTTGCCGTCACCGTATTGTCCGGATTTTCCACCCATCTTGTAGTTTGAAGAGATGATATCTCAACAAAGATTTTTACAAACTTGATTAGCACGATCGGAGATCGTTCGTGGTTGCCTTAGAATAAGGACTTTTCCGTAGTCAGACTCTCCCTGGGGTTGATAAAGATTGGAAGATGATAAGATTTGCTGATTCGTCCTTACTTGATATTCAGTAATCACGGGTATGATGAAGCTGAAAGCTCGGAAAAATGTAGAAACGCAGTTTCCTAACTTGTTCACAGCCTTGCACAAACATCCATCGTCGTTTACGCAGAAAGATCCATCTTCAGTTCATGCAGTAGCACGAAGTGCCAAAATTGAAGCTCGCTTTCTCACGGACACACTGCTGAAGCCGTCACCTATTCTCACACGCCGTTGATCGTCAATTTAAATTTTACAGTCCTGCATTCTTTCCGAAGGAGAGATCTTCACCCTTACATTTCCATTTTCATTCTTGCTGTTCATTCAGTCGGAACGACTTGCAGAGCGCGTTTTCATTCCTTCCTTAGTTCAGGTCTTCGATCCCTTGCAGGATCAAAGCCATATGAAGGCTCACGCTAACTCCCTTTGTGTTTCAAGTTTAGACTTGACTAGGAACTGTTCTTCTTCTCGATTGTGATCATGTCAAATGTATTTTTCTTCGGGAAATCGGACCCCGGAACAGCCCCCAACTAGTAGAAATCACGCCTTTACCATACTCAGAACAAGATAAGATAGTCTCACTATCTTTCACATTGAACATCGCTGCTTTCCTAGAACGCTCCTCCCGCGTGAGAGTCACTGCAACAACGTGAGTTGCCTTGCAGCTCCATCACCAGAAGCATCTGACTTGTCACCAGTTCCTGCACAGTCTACTTACACCAGGCGAATGCCATGATCTCGTTATGTAGTGCATTGAAGTCAAGATAGTCAAGGAGAGATCGCAGATCCTCCATCCGCCCACCCGCGCAGCGGATGGACGCACCCGTTGGACACCTCGGGCCAGGTCGGTGCTGCCCCTCCTTCGCAGCACCGCGTCAGCACCCACCTCGTGAATGTGCTGTCCGGTCACATAATGCAACACCTGCAAAGCATCACATCATGCAAACTATACCAAGATCCAACCGAAGGAAGGATGATACTGTGTCATTGTGCTAACGCTAGACACCTAACCCACATGAGGCTAGTGCTCGAAGAGCACCCAAGGCCTGGCCAGTCAGCAGACAGACAAGTCCGTAAGGCTCCCTGTACTGCCACCCCAGTTACGGCCTTCCATCACGCACCAGAGCAAGCGTCCTTGCTATACTCGCTGCGACAGCAAGGTCCTGTCTTCTGACATTCCAACAGATTCGCACCCGCAAGGCGCGGCTGCTACATCCAACTGCAGACCACGTCTGGCGTAGGATCGGATATCCTCCGCAACGCTCTCAAAGACTTCCATGACCAATGCGCAGACATAAGTCAATCCTAATGGTGTCGCTAGGCGAAGCCTATCTAGACATAACCATAGCGGCGAGCGAAACCCGCTTACTTCCAAGCCGTTTCCGTCTATGGTCCCATCTTCAACGGTGTCGCGCGGTCTATCAACAACCCATTGTGGGTCTAGATCCATGGCAGCCATTTCCCTTCGAAATGGCACAAAGTGAGACTATCTTATGCTCTAAAGTGAGTCCGGTAACTACGAATATTCCCATAATGCTCCTAGTTAGTAATGGACTCTCAATATCTTTTGGCTCCTTAAAAACTAGCGCTAACTTCGAGAAGAAGAGACTGAAGCCGCCGAAAATGGAGCAGCGTTTAGGGATCGACTGGTGGAGTTCCTGGACTTCTTTAGAACTTGAAGCTCATGAGTAGTATTGGGGAGTAGTCTGCAATGCATATTCTTGATACTCATCGCTAGATCAATCTACTAGTTACCCACTAGCACTTCGAGTTGTCCAGTAATGTTGATGAACAATATTTACCCAGAGTCAAACCTAGACAACTCGTTTGGAATAGCTCTTAGAGAAGTTGTGAATTGTATACGTAGAGTAAGGTAAATAAAGGGCTTCGAGTTGCTCGAGTTGCTGAAGCGAAGGGCTCCAACTCTGGAACGAGTTGCCACAAGGAGCCTGGCCCACCGAAATGGGGCGAAGCAGGGCGGCGCGGGGGCCGAAGAGCTTGCTCGACATGCGGGGCGCCGTCTTAGCGACCTCCCCCGCAAAAGAAGGCCGGGGAGGCGTTGCCCCGTCCCGTTTGGGATCGATAGTGGCGCGCCGCTCCCCACTCGGTGGCGGGGGCCAGGTGCCTCGCCCCCCCCCCTGTGGTTTGGTTGGGGGGTGTCAAGCTGGGTTTTGGTTTTCGTCCCGCTGCGTTGTGGTGTGAAGGGTTCACGCCGGGGGGGTTCGGGGCCTGCTTGCGGCCGAGGGATACCGCTGCGAAATGGGGGACAATGCGGCGGGGGCTGATGTGTGGGCGGGTAGCGGTGGGTGCGGTTTCACGTTGGTGGGCAGCCGGGTGGGCTGTTGCCGCACCCCCCGGGCCCACGCGTTGGACCCTTTGCGAATATTCGGCTGCTTGCCTTTGCAGTCTTCCACTAGCGGACGCCCCTCCTGCCGGCCCGCAGGTCTCTTGTTTTCTGCTTCGACGTCTCGTGACGGCTGCGCCCGCAGGCCGCAGCGAAATAATTTGCGTGCGCGATTCGAGTAACTCGAGCAACCCGAGAAACTCGGGCCGAACCCGATATGGGTCAAAAAAATTAACTCCAGTATACATAGAAATGGCAAAAAGGTCGAGACTCAAAATCATCAACAGCTCCTCAAGAAGCAGGGAACATGAAGGAGCACTCATCTAATAAACGAAAGTGGAAAAATTATACCAGAAGGTGTCACTTGGTCTTGGCAGCCGCCACCTTTCACCAATAGACGACAAAATGGAGGAAAAGGCTCCTTAAGAAGAAACTGAAATGGTCTTGGTAGGTCTTCTAGGTTGTGGAAGATGTCTTGGCTGGTTTTGAGGTCTGTGGAATATGAAAGCATTTGTCGTCCATGATGTCAACACTCGTCGATGTCGTCATCTTACTTTCCTGCTCAAAGGACTATCTCAAGGATTTTTCGTGCTAGTACAACCATCACGCCACCCTACTAAGTTGTTCCTTCAACTTTCATTACAGCAGCGTTTGCCAGACTACGGAGAGGAAGGAGATGAAGAGGAGGCTTTGGTTGGTAGTGGTAGCAGTAAAAGTAGCACCATGCTGGAAGAAAAGTCGTTACGATTTACATTTCGATGATGATGATTGAAAAAAACCTAGATCTAGATCATCTACGAGATGCTTGTATTAATACGACGACGCTCCTCTGGTTGTCTTCCACCTAAAAATAACCTCTTGAGCGTTTCTTCTTACAATGTCTACTAGCTTGGCTCCACCAGCTCTCAGGAGCAGCTCCACTATTCACTATGAATACTGCAAAAGCAAACACAAACTGTTGCTCATTGTATGAACATGAAGCTCGCCACCTCTATGTGTGAGGGCGTAGTCGAGGCACACTATCCTATTCGAAAAGTGGAGGCAAGCGAGTTACTGACTGAAGTAAGAGAGTCTTGGCTACATTCCTCTTACTTCAGTATCCGCTTATTTTCAGTATTTTTTACTGCTCGCTTGTTTCAGTTTATCGAATATATTTAGAGGCTATCTCTAAGCATCTACCAAAACCCTACAAATAGAACAACCACAACATTCGGTACTCGATTCTCGACGTCTTTTTTCGGTCTACTCGTGTGCGGCATGATCGCACTTGTTCTCTTCGCTTTCGTGTGGACCGGAGGCGATTTATGAAAGAGTATTACTCCTCTTTTTCTTCCTCTTCGTATCTTGTTACCTATTAGAAGGAGGTGGTGAAGATGATTATGCTTCTAGGAGATACTACCTGTAGATCAACTATTGTTGAGCACTAGAAGGTCTCCAAGAACCCATAACAGAAGGTAGAAGAACTAAGTATCTTCTTTTAGTTTTAGAAGAGTACTAGTTTATTTACATGTACGCGTACGATTATAGTAGAAAGTAGGACTCAGTGAAAATTATCTTCGAGTTATCCATTCCAATTACACCTGTGACGTTGAATTCTCGAGTTGTTCACTCTAATTCCTTTTACGACTTTGACTGCGCCGTTATTTTCCAGGGGAGGTGCTCAGTCGACTAAGGCATCTTCTGGCGTTTCTGGCATCCTACAGCATGACCCTTGGAAGTTTGTAGAAAGGCCAGAGGGTAAGGCCTTCGCTCCACAGGAGAAGGACAAAAAGCTACCTGTAGCTCCACAGGAGAAGCGGATGGACAAGATTGACGAGGCGCAGGAGGTTCGGAGTTACGGCATTGCTTCAGCCGTGTGACAGTCGTGAGACTCAAAATACTTGGACTCCTTCATGAATCAGTCTGGCACATCCACATCGTCACTCAATCTCCCATAGTGTGGCACTTCAGTCAGAGTCAATATTTCTTAAATATAATATATGACTTTTGCAACAAGTGTAGGCCAGCCACGACGTCTAATTCTGACCGGTTGAGAAGATGGTTAATGCTTATACAACGGATGACGAACTGGAGGGGGACGGGCTTGTCGTGCTACCTGCACGAACTAACCGGTCATCCTCGCAGTCGATGATTAAGGCTCAACAGCGCAAGAACGTATACTAGGTATTGAGTTAGCTTCTTTTTCTTACACTCTACTTTGGATGATAATTGAAAAACTCTTTGGATGAAAATCAAAATGCCATTTCTACAAGGTGCTGCTTCTCGTCGTTTCCTTCTCAGAACACAGTGAGAGAATGGAAGTAAGAATAAGAAACGAAGTAGAACTTCCAGTAGTACGTAGTACCTACTAGGACTTGTTTTGATTTTGTCATCCGTTTCCGTGAAGATACATTGACTGAGCCTGAGAAGACAAAGTACTTCTTGAGGCTGAACTACATCTAAGATGATGCAAATGACCCCGGTGGGAGGGCCCTCTGAGAAAGCGGACCACTTGCTTAGGCAGCTTTTAAGGCTAGCTGATTGCTTAAACTAAGTTTAAGTTACTTTACCTGTTAGAGTTATCTTATTACTAACTTCTACCGCCCACGTGCACCCGGGGTGTACACACGCCGGGGCAGGGCGGAAGGGTCTTGGAAATGCTACGAGTTACATGAAATCCAGCATACGGCCTACCGGCGTGCTACGAATTGCGTAAAGAGTGGCGGGCGATGGAATACATAAGCAAAGCAGCTACGTGCTACAAGCTGCTGCGTGCTACGTAAACACTCACCACCCTGGCAGCACCCGAAACGCCCAAAGCAGAACGACTCCAAACGAATGAGGCAAACGAGTAACCAGGCACATTTGCCGAGAGTCAAATACTTAGGCAGATCGCTCCAGGCTTGCTGGTGCTGTTTTCGGTTCTCAGCATAGTGGCTGGGCGAAGCACTCCGCCCGACTCCGCTCACCGTGAGAGCCTCGCGCGCTCCCTGGCCCGGATTTTGGCCCCGGGTCCCCTACTCTTGGAGTGTGTTGCGCCTCCAGCGTGGCAATGTCGCGAGGGGGGCCGCGGGATTGTTGTTTTCGGTCCTCAGCATAGTGGGTGAAGCACCGCGCCCGGCTCCGCTCACTGTGCGAGCGTCTACATTTGGTCCTCTCCGTGGAGAGGACTAGGGGGGTGGCTCTGTTCTACTCTCGGCCTGTTGGCGGGGTTTTCCTCTTTGTGCCGTTTAGGGTTTTCCATCCAAATCGCGCAGCTTTATGGTGTCGCGCTGCTGCCTCCTTTTCAGCTGCTTCGTGTATGTGATGCATCTGCGAGCCATTTACCCTCTCAGGCTTAGTTAAGGCAAGTCGCGCCGTATCGCTTAGCTTTCTTGTCTGCGTGCTCTTGGCTTTCTCGAAGGGTGTGGGTATGCGTCACCTCAGGGCTTTGATCTAAGTGAACAAGGACGACGCCACTCGAGTGATGTGCGGCTTTCGCGTGCTTGGGTGATGCAATCTGTGAGCCGCCTGAGCTTTCTCACCAGAAAGCAAGCCCAAGCGGATGGGCTTGCTGTTTGCTTATGGCTTACTAGGGAGGTCTTCTCTTTTGCGTTTGTTCTTTTCTTATCCAAAAAGCGCAGCGCGATAAAGTTGCCGCGTACTTGTGAGCTGCTTAGGAGGTTCCCTCCTTTATCTGGCTCAGTTCAGGACCCTCACCCAAGCGGCGCAACGCTATGAAGCTGCTGGCGCTTTTGACTTGTTGGAAAGGTCTCACCCTCTGACCCAGTGCAGGCACCCTATCCAAACGGCGCAGCTTTATTATGAAGCTGCTGCCTACTTTTGGCCTGCAGCTTGAAAGGCCCCGGCTTTTGACTCTGCTCCAACCTCTTACCCAAAGGGCGCAGCTGTATGATTTTGATCGCTACTCTTGACCTGCTTGAAAGGTCCCAGCCTACCTTTCTGTTAGCTCAGCGACCGCCCTCAAACAAAGGGCGCAGCTTTATGAAATTGCTGCCCACTTTTGACCTGCTTGAAAGGTCCCACCCTTTGACCAGGCTCGGGCGTCTTACTCAAAGAGCGCAACTCTATGGGGCTGCCGTCTACTTGTGGCCTCACTTGCGTGAAAGGTCCCGCCCTTTGGCTTTGCTCAAGGTCTTTGCCCAAAATAAAAGCGCGACGCACTTTCTGGGGCTGCTGCTTACTTTTGGCCTGCTCGTAAGGTCCCACGCTTTCACCCAGTCAGCCCCAGCTGTTTACTTAAAGAGCGCAGCTGTAGGAAACTGCTGCCCAGTTTTGACCTTCTTGAGAGGTCCCGCCCTTGACCCAGCTCAGGCGTCATATCTGAAGCGCGCAGCTTTATGCAATTGCTGTCGCCTTTTGACCTGCTTGAAAGGTCCCGCCCTTTCACTCTGCTCGGGCCTCTTATGCAAAGCGCGCGGCTTTATAGGTTTGCTGTCTATTTTTGACCTGCTTGAAAGGCCCCGCCCTTTGACCCAGCTCGGGCCGGCACACATCCAGCGCAACAGTCGCCAGGGGGGGCGCACGGTGATGGCAATCGAAGAGGGCCTGGAAAATGTGAGGGAGGAAGGAGGGCAAAACCTAGGCCGTGAGCTTGTGAGGGAGGCGGCAAAAGCGAGAGTGCCAACAAAAGTGAAACAGAGGAAGAAAGAGAAGCGGAGGAAGTTCATCAGGGTGCACATGCACAACTGCAACACGCTAAAGGGCAGAGAGGAGGCTTTAGCGCAGGACATGAGGGCGAACGGGATAGGCGTAGCGTTCCTGCTGGAGAGCAGATTGCCAGAGGGCAGCAAGTGGGTCGGGGGGTACAAGTTGACAACGCAGGCAGGGAAGGGGGCGAAAAATGCCGAGGGGGTAACGGTGGCCTTGTCGGCAGAAATAGAGAGACACGAGCAAAACATCGACACCGCGACCGAGCAGACGGTCAGGGTCGAGATTGGGGGGGAGGCGCGACTAACCCTGGTTGGGCACTATGGGAGACAGGAAGGGGAACTAGGAGCGGAGAAGAGGTGGGCGCAGCTGCAAAGGGAAGCAGACAATTGGCAAGGGGCGACGTTACTCTTCCTCGATGCAAACGGGAAGATAGGGGAAACGAGAGAGGGCCTGACGGGGTCCCGGATAGTGGACAGGGTGACCACCGGAAACGGGGAAGAGTTACTGAGGTTGGCGCAGCTTGGGGGCATGCGACTCGCCTGCACGACAGGAAAGAATCGAGCAGCGGAGGCGCACACCTATGAGTACACCACTGCGAACGGGGAAGGGCGTAGCAAAATTGACTACATCTTGGCAAACAGGGGGGCGATGGAAAGGCTCCGCAAGATACAGGTAGGGGGAGACAAAATGGGATACACCATGAAGGAGGAGGGGGAAAAAAGGGGCCATAGGCCTATGCTAGCGACGATAGGGTGGACAGCTGGGGCGAAAGGGAAAGAGAAGGAGGGGAATGCGGAGCCCATTAGATATGATCGTGAGAGGATCAGGGAAATGGCAAGACATAAGCGCGAGCTTGTCCGGCCGTCTAAGTATGGGAAGGAGTTCCGGGAAGAATGGGAGCGGCTGAGGGGGACGGTTGGAAGAAGGAGAGAAAAGGAAGCAGGGGGAAGAGCGAAGAAGGCCGAGGAGGCAGGCGTAGGAGGGGAGGAGGAAGGAGGAGAAAACAACACAAAGAAGACGGGCGAAAACGGTGAGAAGAGGGGGCAGCAAGAAAGAGGCACGACCTCAGAAGACAAGAGGAGGGAGATCAGGCTGGGGAACGTGAGCAGGTGGACGCCCAGGGAATTGCGAGCGGAGATGAGGAAGATACAGAATGGAAAGAGGACGGAAGAGAGATCGGGTGACCTGGCATGGATTAAGGAGAGGCTTGGGAAGACAGTAAAGGAGCAGGAAAAACGAAAAAAGTGGGAGGAAATAGGAAAAATAAGAAAGAGGAGAAAGAGCCTGGAGGAACGAGTGGCAGGCTTGTTTGGCCGCTCTTGGAAGCAAGGGCAAGAGGAAGAGGGACAAGGGGCACGGCGTGAGAGGCAAAAAGAGCTGAGGAAAGTAGCCGAGGAAGAGAGGCAAAGGCTGAGGGAGTGGGAGACACTCAAGAGGGCACAAAAGGACGCCAAGGGCGTGGAGGATGTGGAAACCGAGAGGCGCACGGAAATGGAGGAGATAATGGAATGGACAAGCAGGATGGCGATAAACCAGCACAGGCAAATGAGTGGGGTGGACGCCTACAACGAAGAGGAGGGGAAGAAAGACGCGCGGCTGGCGAGGCTAGTGGCTGACAGGCGCTTCCGTTGGTTGAAGAGTCCTGAGGAAGGTAAGGAGGAGAAGGAGGAAGAGGGGCAGCTTCAAAAGTGGAAGGAGGAAAAAGACAGGATGGGCGAAGGGGAAACGAAAGGGGGAGCAGGGGTACCCGATTGGGGGGAAGCGGCGGAGAGGATCCGGACCATAACGGAAACGAGCATACCGAATGTGAGGACGGAGCGGGTAGAGGTGGCGAAGGAAGGGACGAGGAAGGAGGCCGGCAACGTACTGCAGAGGATGAGAGAAAAGAAGGCGAAGGTTGTGAAGGGGGGGAAGCTAGCGGGGGCCATCCTCGCGAGGCTGGTAAGAGACTGGGACGCCGATGGGGTCCTGTGGCAGGTCTTCGAGGCCTGGAGGAGAGGCCATCGAGGAGGAAGAGAAAAGGGGGAGCAGGAACCTGTGGAGGAGGGAGGCAGGGCCAAGAGGAGGGCAGAAAGGGGCGCCAGAATCAGGGAGAGGCTGGCAGAATACGGGGAAGCGCGTAAGAACGAGGAAGATATCGTGCTGGAGATCCGCGAAGAGGAGAAGAAGGCGAAGCGAGAAGGCTGGGCGGACAGAATTAGGGAGCTTGCGAGGGGGACGAGGACAGAACAGGTGAAGCAGCTGTATGAAATGGCGAGACAGCACAAAGGCACAAGCAAGAGGAAGAAGAGGGCGAAAGACGTGGCGATAAAGATAACGGGAGCAGATGGGAAAGTGGAAAAGATCGCCCGGACAGACGAGGAGATAGCAGACGCCTTCAGGCTGAGAATCGAGGAGCTTTGGAAGATACCGGAAGAGGGAGAAAAGGACACGGAGGAGAAATGGCAGAAGGCGAAGAAAGAGGCACAAGTAGGGGCGTGGTCGGTTAAGATCGGCGAGGAGTTGGCGAGCAGTTTAGAGGTCATGGGGGAGGGAGGGCTCCCCTGGGAGGCCTACAAGGAGGCGATAGAACAGGCGAACTACGCGAGGGCCGCGGGGCCAGACGGGCTCATCGGGGAGCTGTTTAAGATGGACCCGGTGAACTGGGCGAAGATCTTGAAGCAGATCGACGAGGCCAATGGGGCAGAAGAGCAGCAGACAGGCTGGGTCGCTTGGTTGTACAAGGGGAAAGGGGACAAGGGGGAGAGAGTTAACTACAGGCCTGTGGCGGTCTTGCAGGTGGCGTATAAGATTATATGCAACGCGCACAAGAGGCAGCTTGGGAGCATTATAAGAGACACCATGGGAAGGGTGCGGCAATATGGCTTCCAGGCCAGGATGGGGCGCCGGGACTATCTGCTGGATGTGAAGGAGATCATAGAGGCAGACGAGACGGCGGATCTCACGCTGGCACTGTGTGACTTGAGCAAGGCCTTCGATCGAGCGAAGAGAGACAAGCTGTGGAGGATCATGCTAGAACTAGGAGTGCCGGCTGATTATGTGGCCAGGCTAAGGAGGCTTCACGCGAGGACCCGCATGGTCTCACAGTGGGGGAAGCATAGGGCGGAGGAGGTAGAGATAGAGCTCGGGGTATATCAGGGGTCGCCCATATCGCCCTGCTTATTCATCATCTACACCCTCGCGATGAGTGAAGAGATTGGGAGGAGGCTAGAGGAGGAAGGGCTGAGGGGGGTAGAGGTGGAGAAGAAGGCAGCCGCGGAGGAGGAGCCGCGGCGGGGATGGGAAAACAGCAGAAGAACTTGGGAGCCAAGAAGGCACCAATGGGGGAATCCCGCGCCGGAGGAGCGGCAGCCAAGGCGGGGAGTGGTGGTAGATGTGCCGGGAGTAATTGGCGCAAACAGAAACACAGACAGGAGCTTCAGTCTGACAATCTATGCGGACGATGCGAGCATCTGGGGACACAGTGTGGAGAAAACGGCCAGAGCTGTGGAGATCTTCGAGGAGGTGGGAGCAAGGTACAGCATGATCGTGAATAAGAGCAAAACCGAAGTGCTTACGAGGGAAAAGCTGACAACTGAAGAGAGGCGGGCGCTAAGTGAAAGACTTGGCAATGTGCAGTACGCCTCAGGGGGGGCGGACCTCATAAAAAGAAGTGGGAAGCTGGTCGGTGATGTCATAAATATATATGGGGCGACCCAACCGGAGGTCTCTGAGCGGCTGAGTAAGGCGAGAAAAATAGGGCGGGTGATTGGCCCACTTTTGAGAGATGAGGACATAGATCGGATAGATCGCAAGATGTTAGTAGAGGCACTGGTAGACACGGTGCTGCTCTAAGGTTTGGACACGTCGAAGCTGTCTGGCCATGACATAGAGCAGATGCAGCAGCTCCAGGCCAAGCTGTTGCGTATGGTGGCAGCGCCAGGAGACGAAAGGCGCATAGGCGAGGCCTGGGCAAAGAGGAAGAAGGAGCTAGGGAAAGACCTAAGCAAAGAGCGAATGGCCGAGGCCTATAGGCAGGTGGAGGAGGACATACGAATGAAACAGGAGGAGGTGGGCAGACGTGTCCCGACGCCGACGGTGCGAAGCAAGTGGGAGCGCTTGCGGCTTCTCGCGGTGGTCGACCGCTACAGGGAGGAGAAGTGGGGGAGATGCCTAGGCAGCGGCGTAGAGTTGAAGGCAAACAGGGGGCCAAAGGTCATGCCCGCGAGGAGGGTAAAACTGAAGGAGAGAGACAACACGGAGGAACAGATATGGGAGAAGTTCAGGCAGAGAATGACGGCGAACCTTCGTGGGAGCGACCCGGGGGGTACGAAGGGAATGGAGGAACTACAGAGGATTCAGGAAATCCTCGGGGACGAGGAGAAGCTCGACAAGGAGCCGGGGGCTAAAACCTGGGTGAAGAGGTTGAAGACAAGAAATGTGGAAGAAATGTTGTTCAGGTGCCCGCAGTCGATACATTGGAAGGAGCTCTGGAATGCGGCGACGAGGGTGCTGCAAGACACCAGGAGAGGGGAGAAGGAGGCACGGGACTGGACAATGTGCGAACACTGTGGCAGAGAAGGCCTCAAGGGGCCGCGGGGACTTGTAGGGCACTGGGTTAAGACAGTGAAAAGCAAGAAAGAAGGAGACCCAGAGGTGTATGGGGAAAAGGCAGCGCGAAAGAAGCTAGAGGAGTGGAAGGACGTGAAGAGATGTGAAGGGGGTGAGCCAGGGGAAGGAGAAGAAGGAAGGGTGAGCAACGAGATGCGCAAGATGTTTCGGGAGTTGTACCTCGAGGGAACAGGGGCCACGGCCAAGGAGATCGAGACCGCTGTGGCGGAGGCAATAGAAGTGGACGCTTGGCCATGGCAGGGGGCTGGAATCTATGCGCATGACCGAGGGGAGGCGGAGGAGGTGAGGGACCTCGCCAGAGATTCCATCTTCTGCATGGAGGTGCAGGAGGAGGAGGAGGAGGGAGAGCGTTGCGAGGTGCCCTGCCTCTGGCAGGTGAAGAGCTGCAGGGGCAGCGTGTCAGACATTAGAAGGTGTGGGATGTGTCAGATCAGTTATGGCATGAGTGAGGCGCGTGCCAATTGGTTGAAAGGTGCGAAAAGGATCAGGAAGGACGAGAAGCGGTGGGAGGTTTTCCACGGAGTCAAGCGGCTAAGGTGGGACCCGATCACGAAGGTTCATGTGTGTCCCTTTAAGGTGAAGGCGTGCCGCTGGCCGGAGGAGCCAGGGGCCCAATGGTGTGAAGGGTGCAAAAAAATAGAGGGTGGGGAACTATGGGCAGAGCACAAACGTGCCAAAGAGGAAGAAGAGGAGAAAAGAAGAGAAAAAGGGAGGAAACAGGAAGAAGAGAAGATGGAGCGGAAACGAAAAAGAGACGAAAAAGACGAAGAGGAAGAGGGGCGCAAACTTGAGCAGAAGAGGAGAAAGAGGGGCAAACAGGTGGGGCAGGTGCAGGCGAAAACAAGGAAGCGAGAAAGGGAAGGGAGCGAGGAAAAGAGCCAGGAGGGAGAAAAGAAGAAGAGGAGGCGGGGCGGATCGGTCAGCGAAGGGGCTGAGAAAAACAAGAAGAGGAAAAGAGGGAAGAGCATGGAAGAAGATGCGGAGGGAGTAAAGCGGAGAAGGAGAGGGGCAGCCCCGGGTGAAGAAGGAGACGGGGCCAGAAGGGGGACAAGTGCAGAGCGTAAGGGCCAACCGGGTGAGGACGGGGAAGGAGGTGGAGAAACGCAGGGAGGAGAAAAAGGGAAGAGCTTGCCAACAGCGAAAAGGGGCCGGCAACAGAAGTGCAAAGTGGCCCACAGTGAAAAGGGCACAAGGCGCAAAGTGTTGGGACGACCTGACCCGGAGAGTGGGGGCAGGGTTGAAGGAAAGGGAAAGAAAGGGGCAGGCCAGGAGAAGGCGAAAGAAACCCGCAAGAGAGAGCGGGGGGAAGGTGTGCAGGCTGCAAGTACAAGAGCAGGCAAGCGCGCAGGCGCGGAGCCGAAATGCCGCGGAGTGAAAAAGGGGGCCAAAGGGGGTAGACCCATGGCCAAGGGCAGCCAAGTAGAGGAGGGCAAGCCCAGCCAAAGAAAGCAAAGGGCTGGACGAAATGAGGCCAGAAGGGCCGAAATGAAGGGGCCGCTTAAGGGGAGGCCCCCTGATGGGGAAGGTTGAGAAGGCGGGCGCCAGAGGCAGGCGCCGCACTTTCCTGGGGTCCCCCGGAGGGTTGGCGGTTGGAGTTCCGCGCCCTCTTTGCGGGGTCGAGTTGGGGTCTTTTAATCCTTTGAAGAGGGGCACCCTCTTGAGGATTATGGAGACAAGGGATAGATGGAATCCCGCCCCAACCGATCGGTGGGCACATCAAGTCCAGTCAAGACCCAGCTCGGGCCCCTTCTGCAAAGCGTGCAGCTTTATGAAGTTGCTGCTTACTTTTGATCTGCTTGAAAGGTGTCACCCTTTGACGCGGCTCAGGCTTGTTATCTGAAGAGCGCAAATCTATACCGTGCCGCTGCTGTCTGCTTTTGAGTGGCTTGAAAGGCCTCACCCTTTGACGCCGCTCGGGCTCCTTATCTGAAGGGCTTAGCTTTATGAGATTGCTGCCCATTTTTGACCTGCTTGAAAGGTCCCACCCTTTGAGCCAGCTCGGGCCCCTTATCCAAACAGCGCAACTCGATGAAGTTTCTGCGTGTTTTTTACTTGCTTAGAAGGTCTCACCTCTTGACCTTGCTCAGGTCCGCTGTCGTCCAAAGAAAAGGCACAGCTCTACGGCGTTGCTGTCTGTTTTTTATCTGCTTGAGTTGGAACGCCCCACCCTTTGAGTCCGCTCTGACTCCTTTCTTACGCAAAGGGCACAGCGGTGCGAAGTTGCTGCGTGCTTGCTTTTAAGCTGCTTGAAAGGTCTCGCCCTTTGATTGAGCCAGCTCAGACTTCTCACCCAAAGCGAACAGCTTTACGCAGTTGCTGTCTGCTTTTCAGCCGGACCCCCTTCGGGCGGCGGAAGATAATAAAATATGAACAAGAAGGCAATAGAAAATCTCTGCAAAGCACGGAAGAAGACGGCGCTGGGCTTTGTAGGTCGAAGCAGCAGCAAGATTGAGCATTCGCGAGGTGGCGGCCTGGCGTTGCTCAGCATCGTGAACTTCTCTCGCGTGTGGGGGCCATTGGCTCACCCCGCCCAGTCAGAGCGCTGGCGCTTGTGTTCGCTCTCTGCGTTTTGGATCCAGTTATCTGGCTTCCAAGCATGCAGGGGCTTGGCTCGTCGCTGTGTCGGTCTTTGCAAGGTTGTCAGCGTCAGACTGATTGACGAACGGTAGTGGCTCAGCCAGCATCCGAATAATGTCGACCCGCATCAGTGGGGAACTTTCGGAGTGCTCGCGTCTTTTTCTTAGTTTGCAGTAGTTGCCGCTTTTTAGTTGGTCGCCAGTAGGATTTTCTCGACTTTTTTGCGTAGTTAAGAAGTCACTATGTCCACTTCTTCACGAAGATGAATATGGCAGCTGTTTCCTCCTCGTCTGCGCATTTGACGTCCACCGACGTGACGTCTGGGTGTGACGTGCTTGCGAGGTTCTTGCTTGAAAGTGGTAAGGCTGACGTCTTGCGGGGCATGCTGATACTGCCCCAATCTTCGAGGACGAGCCTTGGACGCTATGGCAAGTTCATGCTGCGTGTTCTGATCGGTGGCGCGTCGCCTTCTCTGGTGTCGCCGTTGCGTCCTCTTCTCCTGAAGTCGGAAGCTGCAGTTGGGCGGATTTTCGAGAAGATCGCCACGCGCATCAAGCTAACCTATGAAACCTGCCAGGCAGACTATGTGACAGCAGCTGTTTCATCCGCGTGCCGTCGTGGGCGTGGTTGTGTCTCGCGTGTCCAGTTCGATGGCACGCCCATCATCTTACTGACAGGTGGGGACTTCGTGTCTGCTGACTCGCTTGGTATCAGTCAGGCACTCCTCATGCCACGCGACGTCACTCGGGCGGAGTGCTTCAAGATTGGCGAAGATTCTACAGGTCAGCTCCGCTATTGGCTCGGTGGAAATGTGACGCAGATGCTTCTGGGGCACAGTGACTTGCAGGCTTTCGAGTCGTTGGCGACATCGTTCGCGAAGTAGACCGCTGCGAGATGCCGTCTCCTCTCTTTCGGTTGCATCATTATTGTGGTGACGGTACCAGCGCAGGGGTATTGCGAAAATTTTGCGCCTTGCGGCATGAGGCAAACGCGCTTCCAGAGTTGCCAAAAAGTGTTCGCGGCTCGTTGCTCGACTTAGTCGTAGTTGACACTTGCACCACGCACGGCATCCATGGCGCGATGGTCGATGGTGTCAAGACCTTGCCTTCTTGTAGCACTGAGAAGCATGAGGAGGATGCCAAAAAGATCGGGAACGCGATGCGAAAGAGTGGCTCCGCCATCAAGGCTGGGGTCCGTCAGTGGGTTCACTTGCATTACCTTCAAGTGCCACTGGACGGAGAGCAGGAGGTGGCCGATTTCGGAGCTGCGACCGACTTCATTTGTGGCGATGTTGATGAGTCACCTGGTGCACGGGTGAAGCAGCTGCAGCTGCGGCATGACGGTGGGGCGCTTCTTGGGTGTGAGCCTTACAACGAGGAGACAGTCGATCGCGTCGTTTTGCTGCTGGGCGACATTCGGCACAAGCAGTCCCAGTTTGGTCGGATGGGGAACTCTCTGCCCTGCGTCTTGCACGAAGAGCAGCGCTGGGTGACGTTGTTGGGCTTCCTAAGCTCGCGCAGGCTCTGGTCGATGCCAAATCTGGTAGAGAGCATTTCTTGCGGCAGGTGTTTGATACGACAAAAGTGCGCATCCATGACGAATTTCCGGTCGTCGTGTTCTCGTTGTTAAGTGTGTTGCCAGTCTTCGAAGCTGCGGAGAAGTCTCTCCTGAGGGATGACAGCATGCGGAACCTTGTGGAAGTGCGTGCGACTATGCGGCGTCGCTTATCTGCATGGCGGAAGCAGGATTTCTCAGTCTTGTGGCAATACTCCTTCGTCGTGGCCTCGCGCGTGTCAACTGAGCTACAACATGTCTACCGTGCGATGGATGCAGCTGCGGCAAGTAGTGAGATTCTGGCGCCCCGGCGGCTTGACAGCGTGCCGTGGCGGCACTTTTGTAGTCCATCGCTGAGCGTAGGCACGGTTCTCGAAAGTGTTCGAGCAACCCCGGAGTCAGCAGCAGACTCCGGCTTCACCCGAAAACTACAGAAGTTGCAGCAGTCTGCGCCGGGACTACTTCACGCAGCCCGTGGCTCTCTGGTTGATGTGCTCGAACTTGCTCTGACCTTGCCGCAGTCGATTTTAGTACAGGAGCGGGCTCACAAGCATGCGCACAGTTTCGCTCGTAGTTCGCACTCCTTTGCGCATGTCAATGGCATGCAGTGGCGACCCCGGTTCGTCGAGCAAAGTCATTATCTTGCGGCATCTTCAGCGTCGCGGCATCTTCAGGAGGGTGCTGGCATGCTCACCCTTGACGAGGTCCGATCGAGGTCTGGCGCGTGTCAGGTGCGCGCGAATGGGATGCTCTTTGGAGAGCAGGCAAAGGCCGGCGTTGGGTTCAAGGAGCAGCAAAACGCTCTGAAGGAAGCAGCACAGAGCTACTCTCTAGCGACACGGGTCGCGCAGGCGAACTATCTGATGAACCAGGTGCAAAAACGGCGTGGAGAAATACACGACGCAGCAGCTGAGAAACATTTGAAGCGTTGCCGGCTGCTTCGCGTGCGCGAGGAAGCCATCGAGCGGCGAGTGCTGTCTTTTACGGGTACCAACTCAGATAGTCTCGAGGACAAGATCTCGCAGCGGATGTTCCTTGACGCATGGAAAGCCTTGCCAGTGAGCTGCGACGCCAAAGCCGCTGCCAACTCGTTGCAACACTGGGATGCCGACTATGCTGCCCGAGTTGTGGGGCCAGCCACGTTGCTGCTTCCATCGCGGTGGCCGTACCTTGAGCATGGTGAAGACCTGGGCGGCCGCGCTGCGCATGTCATCCGCGAGCACCGCGACAACGCAGCGGAGGGTCTTGGCTCTGTGATTTGTATCCGCAAGCCCCATCCGGTGCAAGCTGGTGATGGCGATGTGCTCGCCTTGCAGGTTGTATTCGTTTCCTGCAGGCCATTCACTCTGGGAGTGGAAGTTCTCCGGGAAGTGTCTGCTGAGGAGGACGAAGATTACCTGTCTCGCAGTTGTGTCCCCGTCTTCCTCCAGACTGGCCAGTATCTTAACCTTTGCAGGATAGAGGGCGAGGCCTTCACTGTGCACGGGGATTACGTCAAACAGCTCCCACGCGGACGAACGTTGTCACCAGGGAGCGCAACCTACTCTGGCTTGGAGCGGAGGCCACTTTTCTCTTTGCTTCTTCCCGGTGCGATGCAACGTGCAGCACGCGAAGACCCCAGCAAAAGCGGCGCCTCGCATGGGGCTGCTTTGAACAACTACTTATGCTCGACGGAGGATCGGCGATGCTCGTACTGTAGACGAAGCGCTTAGGTCCTCAACAATGGAAGAAATGACGGCCAGCGAAGCAGTGGAGAAGCTGAAAGAAGAGCGCGAGGAGCTGTTGAAACGGCTAAAAGACAGGGGCGAGGCGATGAAGGCAGACGATATGACAGTAGAGCTGCGTGGAGGGAAGTGGACGCTGATGAAGAAAAACGCTGGGCGTGACGTTGTCCGCTTTCAAGTCAAGAACAAGTCCCTCCGGGCGGCTGCTTTAGCTCTTGGACTGCCAGTCTGCCGAGACTGTCCAGTCGCTCTCTGGGGTGGTGAGGAACGTGCGCTGGCGCATGCTTTGGCCTTGCGACGCGTTTTGCGGGCGCTCCTCGGGTTTGGCGCTCAGCCTCTAGGGGCCCACGACTCCCAACCCACGCACACGGAGGCGTGTCGCCTGGCTCTGGGGACGGTTGATCTGATGAAAACTATCAATGAGCACAGGGGCCACCTTGTGCAAAAAGACGAGCTTCATCGCTTTAAACGAAGTGAGTTGTTTGATCTGCTTCAAAAATTTCTGCAGCGTGGTGTCTTTAAGCTGCCAGCATCAGCAGAAATTCTGGACGCTCTTGGCCCTGACGAGTTGCCTAGTGATTACTTGCCTTAGACCGTGAAAGAGCATTACTTCTGGCGCTCGCGAGTGCTAGTTATTCAGCTGCCTCCTTCCGAGGGGTTTCTGGTGTTCTGTGGTTCGGATGAATCTCCACTGCGACGGCGTGGGACGTCCGTTCCCATCAGTTGATAACTATCAAGGATCTTCTTGGATTCCGATCGGTCGCGCTTTAGCTCGTCGCACTACAAGGAGCTGGCTTTCGTAAAATGTCACTGCTTCTCCCTGCTGTGTTTCTTTCTGCGTAAGTAGTTGCGCTCTCTCTCCCGGCTCTCGGCTGTGCACTCGAATTGGCTCGATTAAATGAACTGCATGCAGGACACCACATAGAGCAAGGCGGTCGCCCTGTTGTAGATTTCTCCGGATCGTTTCCTAGCGGTGCTCGCTTTATCTCCAACTCTAATTATTTTCGTCTCGTGATTCTGTCGCATTGATTTCGCTAGTATTTCCCTTCCGGTATTTATGTGTGTAGGAGTAGAGTTTTTTTGATAGAGTAGCAAGCTTTCGGCTCTTGCTATCTTACCGCTTTCAACTTGGTAAGAGAGGCCAAAAATGCCGGCTGCAGCATCTTCTAGCTCCTCGGGCGAGCCTCCAACGGTTCCGCTGCCAGGTGATCAAGAGGCGGCAGGTGCGGCAGGTGTTGACCCTTCACCCTCGAAGGACCAGAAACGTTCGCCCAAAAAACAGGCGACGAAGAAGGCGGCAGCAATAGTGCGGGTGAAGGTAATTTTTTTCGTAATAGCTCAGAACTTTGCTTAAAGCAAGGCAATAAAAAAAGTATAATTAGGCGCGTAAAATTATGATAGCTTTACGATAAACTGAATGATAAACTTTTTTACTGGGGTTTGTTTCTATTTTGCCACTGAATTTCTGTCATAGGTTTCGCCATAGATTGACCATAAATTTAGCATCCCGTGCGTCGTTACGTTTATCATGGTCTTGCAACGTTCTCCCCACGGCGAATCCCATAGCTTTGAGACCTCCGCTCCGTGTGATTTTTAAAGGTCGCGCCCTCGCTTGCCTCGTCGTTGCTTGGTTACTGCTTTGTTTTTTGCGTTGTCGTATTTGCCTCTCTCCAGCTACTTTTCTGTTGGGGACATTCCCTGTTCCCTATCGCAGTTTCCAAGCGGTATGGCAGTGTCGTACTGCTTGCCCATGAAGCTCCGGAGGCCGTAGTTCGTGTTGCGGCCTCCTCATTGCTTGTTCGGTTCACGCCGCTTTCGTGCTGGGGGAGTCCCTCAGCCCATATTTGTGCTTCGTGCCTGCCTGGGGGAGCTTCTAGTGGCTCTTGTGCGTCGTGTCGCCGCATGATTTGGAAGTCTCACTGCGCCGGAGTTGCCGTGGTGCTTTTCAGTGGCCACACCTTTTGAGAGTGCTGGCTGCAGTTGTTATCTAACCTTGAAACCCCTACAGGTGGACGA
The DNA here is from genome assembly GCA_905178165.1 of Amoebophrya sp. A25. Classification (NCBI taxonomy): domain Eukaryota; class Dinophyceae; order Syndiniales; family Amoebophryaceae; genus Amoebophrya; species Amoebophrya sp. A25. Next base: position 807,848 of record CAJINU010000056.1, read on the forward strand.
TGCGGCTAAAGCTGAGGCGGCCACAAAGAAGAAGGCCCGAGCGGCAGCCAAGCGAAAGGCGATTATCAACAAGACCCCGGACTACCTGTTGTCGGAACCCGCCAAGCGGGATGGTTACAATATCGCGGCCTACACCAACAGAAACCAGGAGTGGCCTCTTCCTTCTTCGATTCTCAAGGCGCTGGTCTTTCCTGGAAGTAGAACAGCTGGCGAGGTCATCGCGCGTGACTTTTTGCCCAAGTTGCAGGACAAGAACAAGAAGGACTTACTAGATGGTCGCCGTACAAAAGGGACGATCTACATCAAGTTGACACCTGAGATGCTGAGTACTCTCAAGGGCACAATGTCAGAGGAACTACGCAGGAGAACGGAACAGCTAAAAGGCCAAGTTAGGCCATCGCTGTTGCGAATATTTGGCAGAGAGCAGAAAACCCGCAAGGCGAAGGCGAGACTGCTGCTGCCATGGCTGCACCGTCACAGGAAGGCGATAGTAGACCACTTCGGCCTACCATTGCAAACACCTACTACGACGTCTAGCACTAGTAGGACTTCTTCTCTAGCAGCAGGGACAAGCGAAGCACGCTTCAACACCTATGGAGCTGAAGGCGCCGACCATGGGGAGTTCGCATCTAGCCAGATCGAGTGCGAGCAAGATGATGGCAACAGCCTTGGCGGCCTGTCGGCTTCAGGCTCAAAAGCTGGGTCCCCTTCTCCTTCTGATACATCACAGGCGGCTGCTGTCACGGCAGGCACTAACATGAGTAGCGCCCCGCTTTCTGATTCTGCACCGGCAAGCCCCAGTGTATGAAGGAACAAACCAAGCCCGCGAGTGGTATAGGCTTTGTTCTATAGAACGCTGTCTAAATGTCTATGGAACTAACCTGCAGGTTCTATAGAGGTCTTTCGCAAGTTCTATAGAGCCGAAAAGTCGTGGCTTCCATTTACCGGGAGCCCATGCAGGAGAAGCGTCTGATGATGATTTTGAAACGGCTCCAGACCAACCTCAGACTTTCCAGCGTGTGGATGCTGGTGCTGAATTTCCTACATAATAGATTGCCGCCCCTCCCTTTAGATTTTCACTCAACACGCAGGGCCTTAGAGTAGTTTTCGGACAGGTTTCAAAGGTGACTATCGATGAGACCACTCGGACTCCGCTCCTCGGGATCGCTGTAGATTTTGAGAGTCGCAAGATTTATAGATCATCCCTTCGCTCGTCGCTTTGTCAGTAGGAGTCTCATTGTTCTAATTCGTTTCAGATTTGCTCGCATATTGGTTTTCTCTTATCGTGCTCGCTGCTCGCTCGTCGTCGTCCTCTGTGCTTTACTGAGAAATATTATTATGACTCGCGTATGTTCTCTACTTCCTCCGCTTTCCCAGCTCCTAGCTGTAGACTGGGCGTTTTTTATTGCTTGAGAATGAAACCGAGCGAGCGCGATAGTATAACTTTTAGCATGTCAATGAAGATGGCACCCTACTCAACAACTTGAATCATTTCAACCATAACCATACACACGCGGCGCCTGGTTGGTCGGTTATTTCTGACGACGTTCATGTGGTTAATGGGTTGCTGCTGTCTTCGTGGGACGTAGCAAGATGAACAAAAACGACCTCAGGGAGCTGGTAGGATCAAGTGGCGTGCGTAGTGTCAAGCATGTGCACTCAATCATGCTCGAGGCCAGCAGCGTTTTCGATAGTTGCAAAAAATGTGGGGAAGATCTCAAGGCTTAAAGCAGAAACAAGAAGCCGTATGAGGTATTCTTGTTCGTGTTCTCTTTATTAGAATTATTAGAGTTAGCAGCTCCTTTCTTGGGCCGCCTCGTGCAGAAGAACAAGAACGCCAGCTCCAAGCTTGTCTCTCTGAATGAGTGACCCTCCGTCTGTACTATTTAAGGTTTTGACTTTGATTTGTCTTGATGCGAATGAGCTTACACTTCACAAAATACACACCCAGTTCGCTCCGCACGAGGCGCGCTTGCGTTCATATTTTCGGCAGTATCGCGCTAGTCTACCACCAGGAAACTCTTTGGCTTCGGGTTTAGCCAAGTTCTTGCTGAAGCAGTTGCAGGCAAGAAACGCTTTCAACCATAGCGAAAGCGAAGAGGATTTTGCGAAGATTGTTGCTCAGAGTATCACTGCAGACGACCTTGAGGAGCCGGCAGCTGCAGCTGCTCGGCGGGTGGCGAATAGACAAAGAGCCAGCGGCGATTTGGATGCCCCTGACCCTGAGCAACATACAGGAGAACCAGCCTACGCGAAATAAACGTCGTGCAAAAATTTCGCAGGCATCAACTCCAGAAGCAGCTGCAAAGCACAACATGAGTCCGGAGGTGTATGCTCAATGGATTGCGGGGGGAGCCAAGAGCGGAACAGCAACAGCGCGCGGCGTCTTTCTTGGTCGCGCAGCTGGTGAAATAATCGAGGACGTCGGATCTGCTGCAGAAAAGAGGGCTCGGCTCGAGGAAGTAGACGGGCGGCGACATCTCTCCAGAAGTGTGAACGGCGCGATGCTGGACGATCCTGACGAGCATGAGAAGCTCACGGCAGAAGCGTTCAACACCGCAACCCTTGTGGGCGGTTGTAATAACATAGCAAGTGACCAGAACGAAGCGGAACATGTAGCCACGCGAGTGAAGGACGCCTACAGTGCGAAAGTGAGCAGACGCGTTTGGGTTACACGTTGCGAGGGGATTTTTGCTAACATAGTGCGTCTTCAAAAAGATATCGGCAGCCGACTCTTCTGCGATCGCCGGGCGCTTTTGCAGCACAAGGACACTGTGGCCGAAGCACCAGATCAAGACGAATCTTGGGCAGCTTTCATAGACGATGTAGCCCGGCAGGGCAGTGTCCTTGAGCCTAAACCTGAGTCGGCGGCTGCGTTGTCATCCACTACGAATGCGTCTGCATCTTCTTCCATCAAAAGCAAAAACAAGGAGAGCAAGGAGTTTAATAGTCTTGAACCTGGCGGCGCAAATGCAATCAAACGCACAGGAGAGGACCCGGCTTTGCAGGAGAAGGAACACGAGGGGCACTTGCTGAAGCTTCCCATGCTTATCCGTAGCGATCCAGGTCAGGCTTTGAACCGCTTGCCAACTATTGGGTGTCGTACGATGAGCGACGCGACGACCGATGCCTCTCGCAAAATTCTGGATACTGAACTCACTACGGTGCGTGCGCTCGATCCAGCCGCGAGCTTCTTTGCTGGTGATTCTAATAGTGCAGCACCAGAAGCAGCCGGCCTCGGTCTGCTCGAAGGATCAGCGTCGCGGACGCATGGTGTGCAGTCTTATGACGGCGGAACAGGAACAGGATGCGCTTTACCCGTACTGTCGCGATGCCAAAGGAGAGCGCCGGGGGCCACGTGAATATGCTTCAGGATGTTTATAAACAGGCTGAAGAGTCTTCAGCTCCACTGCCGGGGGTTTCGGCGACCGAGTTGAACTCGCAGCCTTTCAAGCTTCTGCGTGTCTGGTGTAGCGACACAGGTTCGGACGCTGTAGCTGCTGCTGCTAAGCTCGAGGCCTATGAGAGAGCCACCACACAGGCGCGGGGTGCTGATTCTGGCGTTACCGAGACGCGCCGGGTGATTTGTGAAGCGGAATTTTATACGGAGTGGGTGGCGTGTCATACCTCGTGACTCTTTACGTTTTGCAATTGCTCGGGCGGTTCTGCGACGTTGCTATGATGGCGACTATTGTTGCGTGGAGGATGGTGGTTGATTTTTATTTGCGCAAACGCTTTGAGGATAAGCCTCTGGATAAATGGGCGAAGACAAGATGGGGCTCGGCGGGCAAGACGCTGGAGAAACGTTTCGGACAAAAAGACGCTTTGTGCCAACACCTTGCAGAAGTGCGAGACGATCCGAATTTCAGTTATGTCTTTGGCTTAGTTTTTTGCTTTAAGTTTAGCTTGTGCTTCTTCGTCTTTTCCCATGTGTGGCGTCGTTGTTGTTTGAAGTGATACAGTTACAGATATGCTTTCTGAGACTCTCTGTCTATAGCGTGCTTATATATATTAAGAACTACAGTCATAGGGCTCTGTCTGTTAGGCGAGATTCTTCGCGTGCTTTCTAGTCTTCTCAAGTCGAGCGTCGTGCTCCCAGTTGTACTAAGTCCAAGCGTGGCCGTGCTTGTAGTTGGAGTTGTGTTTCTTAGCGGGTGTCGCTGTTTGTACGAGTACGCAGAGGCCTTGCATGTTATTAGTTGCTGGCGTTGAAATGAGTATGAGTCTGAGCACTGCTACTAGTAGCTACTATTAGTGCTGCGCTATGGCAGCGGTAGGCTGTATCTTTCGGCTTCGATGATCGCCACAGCTCTAGCCTCCTCCTGCAAAAAAGGGCAAGGCGTACTTCAAGCGGGCACTGAATTCATTACCAGAAACAGGGGCCAACTTCTGGAATGTTATCGAAGTGGCTCTCCTTGTGGTCTGAGCTTTGCAACGACACACGAACGCCCTGCAGTCCTTCCTCGTGTCGGCTGCTGCTTCAGAAGCAGTGCGTCGGGTGAAGAGAAACGGAGTAGGTGCGGTTCTTGGGGGTGTTTTTGTGCATGTGGCTGGCAAAAATTCGGTGGGGCAAGCTTCTCCTCGAGTTTATCTGATCACGTATTTGATGCTGAGCCCGGTGCGTCTTGGTGGTTTGCGTTTGTCAGTAGTAGAAGATGGGGCGGAAAATGGAAAGCGTCGGCTGATGAAAACGATCGCGGCAAAAGAGCTCTCCAGCCTGATAGATGGGCGCAGCTTCTTCATACCGCCGAGCGCAGTGCAGGGCGAGGGGCTCTCTGTGTCGATGGGCGGGGCTATGCGTCTTCTATGTCTGAAGTCTTCAGCCTCTTGCTCTTCTGGCGAGCTACTACTCAAGTACTTAATAGAAGAGCAAGCGCTCCCCGGGAAGGTCCAGCTCCTCAGCGGCCGAGGAATGCTGAGCGCGTCCACCTGCTGCAGCTCGCGTCGTGCCTGCAGTATTTTTCCCGCCAGTGGAGGACACGCCACCAAGGAACCGCAAGCAGCAGCAGTTTCGCGCCAGTGCTGAAGTCGATGGCTTGTCGGAGGGGTTTCTGGGTGATTATGATTCTGAGCCCCTTGAGGTAGTTCCACGAGGTGGAAAGTGGACGATGAAAAACAGGAAGCAAGTAGTGGATGCGATCAGGGTCACAGCATATGACGCAGCGGGGGCCCAACGTCTTCGAACGTTGAACATACTAGGCGATCGCTTTTCTTCGAAGGGCTTCGCGGTAGAGCTTCGTGGGAGCATAGTGGAAACCTGCAGGGGCGTAGCTTTGTGCCTTCGGGCGTGGAAGTTTTTGCCAAGTCGTGGCGCGACTTTACAACGACTGAGGCTGCCGCTTCCACCGTATCCGAAGGCTTGCGCGGCAGAATGGGAAGAGGAGCACCTGCAACCACGCAGTCGCGTGGTGAAAGTACTTAAGTATTGCAAGGTCGAGAACAGTACTGGAATCACCACAGTCGGCGCGGCTATTATGAAAGGACTCCGAACATCGTGAAAAATCGTCTTAGCAGTGGGGCTTCTCTAATGGACTACTACTAGGGCTATAGAGTGAGCCCATTCGATGGGTTTTCTTTGGGTGATTCTTGTTCTTGTCGTTTTTGAAAAGAAGGGGCCCGAGCTATTCTCTGCTGGTTGATTGGGATTCTGTTCTTTGTAGAGAGAGACCCTCTCGCCTTGCAGGGCTCTACTGGTGGCTGAGTGCTGATTTTTTAACGAGTGACTTGAGACATGAGATGAAGAGAGAAGCTGAAGAAATGGCGCGGCTTTTTTGGATTGGTGTAAAGATAAACGCACGGAAGGGAAGCGATGGAAATGAAGAAACGGCGTAGCTGATTTATTTAGAAAAATTTTGCCTCTTAGCTACTTAAAAGCGGCCCAGAATCTCGTCGGCTTCTTCTTTTAAAATCTCCCGCCGTAGTCGCAGGCCTTCGCTTCGAGTCGCAAACGCAGCAGGACAACTCTCAAACAAACTGCAACGATTTTCGTGGTTGGAATATATGCCACAACTCCATCGCGATGGCTTCAGTAGACGATCATCCTGCTGCCATGGCTGGAATTGTTGAGGAGCAGCCGAGCGCGGGCCGCTCTGGTGGCTGGCGCGACGTCTTCTGCCGCTACTCCGGCTCAGCAGGTGCGAGCTGAAATGGATTCTGCTGCTGGTGCTTCTGGTATGAAGCTGAGGAAGATGAAAATGAAGAAGATGGCCGTGGCTGAAGCTGCTGCGGCATCTTCTGCGAACGGAGAGGAGAATGATGAAGATGGTACTCTGATGAATCCTGGGGGACCAGAATACTTTTGACGGCGGTACCCCCAAGGCTGTGGGCTCCGCTACGACTACGACGACCACGACCCGCCAGCGCAAGATGGGGGCCACCGTGCTAGAGGTTACCTGATACATAGGCTAGGTTATCTAGAGTGGGGACATCTCTAAAAGTCTTAGGCCCCAAGTCGTGGATAAAGTTGCTGGGGATTCTGGTGGGTATTTGTAGGATATTCTTGGTGGTTATTTAGGGGATAAAGTTTGGGCTTGCATTTTGGTTCTCTACTTGAAAGCCAGCGGCTTTGGGGAGGATGGAAGGGCCGCAAGTTAGCAGACAGCCACCTGAGTACCCGTTGGGGAAAGCAACTCCATCCACCTAAGTACCCGCTTGGGCTTCTGTTTGTTTGGTTCAAATAGCCGGCAAGAGTGCCCACATCTTTAACCGTTTGGCGATTGTACTCATTTCGATCAGCGTGAGCAGCCTCGAGGTCTTTGAATCTCTAGAGTCTTGGGCCCCTCTGTCCTTCACACGCTCAGCGTCGCTCTTCAATCCCAGCCGCCTGCCTTCTATAGTGTGACCATTCTAAACCTTCAGCCGAAACGTCTCGCCGCTTTGAATTCGCCGGGTGCAGGTGCTCGCGCTGGCGCTGGAGCCAACAAGCGTCCCCGCAAGGTGGTTCCGCAATTGAACCACCCGAGCGAGGAGCCGTTCGCCTACTGCAAGGAGAAGACTCGCAACGAGTCCAAGTCGGAGAGTTGGGGCTTCGAAATGGCTGCGCTTTTGGTGGGGCTGGGGGCCTTTGGTGCCAGGCCAATCAGTGGCGTCACCCTCGCCGGGTCGGTTTTCAAGAATGCGATCGAGTTCCTCATCGACGAGGTAAAACGCATCCCGTAGGAGCGCGATTTGGCTGGTCTGCGTGGCCTGAAGTCCTTGCGGATTCCCGCTGAAAAGTGGAATCGCGTCAAGGAGTCGCTGGGCTGGCACCGTGCTGAACAACTTGGCCAGAAGCCACGCAAGCCGTTGAAGAAGCGCATCCAGAAACGCGAGGGAGCCCTGCCGAAGGCCAAATCCATCGATCTGCGAGTGGTTGGCGCACTCCCATGGTATGGCCCGTCGGTTTCGCTCTACGGCTTCTGGGATCGTCCGGCAGAGGAGTCGAGTTTGAGGGTGGTGGCCCTGCTCGCGTCAGCGGTTGCAGCACCGGAGTCAGTGGCGCGAGCAGTCCCGCTGGCTTCTCTCCGCATACTTCGTTGGACGGTGAATCGCCTCAGCTGTCTCTCGGTGGTGGTTGTGGAGATGGAGTCGAGGTCTCGACGTCTGCTGCTGTTGAAGCAGGTTCTGGCGCAGAGAGTAGCACGACCAACAAGAAGCCTGCCGCTGCTGCTCTTAGCATTGCAGACTTGTTGGCCATGGACGTGGAGGCCTTCGAGGGCAGGCGCAAGGAGGAGGCTGCTGAGAAGAAAGAGCGGCAGCTTGGCCGTTCGGGATTCGCGGGGGAGAAGGCTCCAGATGAGACGCGCTGGCCACTCAATGCCGCCAAATCGAGCGAGTGCGTGAAGATTCTGCGCAACAAGAATCCCGATAGCATGCAGCTGACAAACGTGGCGGAAGCTGTCACTGCTGGCAGCATCGAGATGGAAAAGCTGCGTGCTGGTAGTGCTTGCGTTTATTTGGTCTATTCACTCTCTTGGTGTCGTTGTCTCTTATGTACTCGATGGCAAAGGCAGCGCTTTTTTTTTCATTTCTAGAAAATTCAGGTCCGCCTTTAGATTTAGAAGCTTCCGAGTCTAACGAAAAAAGCAAAGCCCTATGGGTCGGCGTCTTATTTGTTTATAGTTGAAAGACCATAGGCAGGGCCTTGGTTTGTTGAGTGCTCTTGTTCTAGAAGTTGAGTCCTCGGGCTTTCTTACGTTTGCGACCTCGTCACCTTCTTCCCAGATTTGTCCGAGCCGTGCAACCAGTTGGCCACTTGGGTCGGCAACTCGCTGCACCGCCGCGCGAAATCGTCTCACAGCAAGGCGATGGAGTTTCTTGGCAAGTATTTCCATTATTTCTTTTCTATATGATCACGAGTCTGCAGCAGTAGCATAGATGGTTCTTGACTCATTGCAAACATTTAGAAAAATTTCAAAGATTCACACCATGCGCCTGATTTTGTTACTCTTGACCAATTTAGACTCTTCGCTCACTCCTGCAGGCGCTAGCACATCTTCGAGACCACGGCCCCCAAGCTTTGCGAAGCGGCCGCGGCTGTCCTGAAGCTTGGGGACATTGGTAGTTCGGCTGTGGAGTTGCAAGAGTCTGACGATGAGCCTGATGGACTCATGGGCCATCCTATGGCTGGTCCGGATCTGATGCAGGAGACGCAGGCTGGGCATGCGAATGGTGACCCAAGTGAGCTCGAAGACCCACAGGAGAGGCATGACGATGCTGCAGAGGTTCTTGCTCGTGTTTTGGCGTTCCTTCTGCCAGCTGGAGGAGATGCGTCGCGTTTTGGCTTCTGCGGAGAAGGCTTTGCTCGAGTACCATACGCAAAAGCTGCGTCGCATCTTTGACGATGCAGAGTGGGAGCGTGACACAGAGAAACCGCCTGCGGCTACACTATGTAGCTTAGACGAATAAGATTGAAGCTCCGAAATTTCAACTCCGTTGCGTTTCTCTTTTATGTCTTTTGGAGGTTACAGTCTAGGGCGATAGAATGGCACGGAGTAAGAACCTCCATTGCTTGACATGAAAAGCGCAGCTTCTTCTTTAGATTTTCCATCTCTTGGGCCCATGACTTTTCTTCGTCTCTCTGTGCAGGCCCTGGGCTGGGGGACTACTCTGCTGCCCCGGAAGGACAAGGAGCATGCGACGAGGCAAAGCTCGGGCGTGCCTTGAAGATGCGGCGGGGCGGAGCTTCGAACCAGGGCCGCGCCAGGCGTGTCTTTGGAACGATTGCAACGCAGCAGAGGCCCACGACTCCCTCCGCTGAATCCTGCTGCAAGGCTGTCCTGGGCAAGAATACGATCGAGCCGCCGACAATCGAGCCCATCCGTCAGAAGGTTCCCACTCTGGGCGCGTGTGTGGATATGCGCATCGAGACCTACGAGAAGATGGCGCGCGCCATGCAGACGGGGTGGGCGATGTACTACCATGCGGGTGAGTTCTTGAGCTTTTTCTGGTTTTCATCTTTTCCAATAAAAGAGTTGGAGTATCTGTCTCGCGTCTGGTGCCCCATGTGAGGCGTGTGCCTTTTTCATATTCACAGCGAGACAAGTTGACTCCTTACACAGTCGAAGCCTCTAGCGCTTCTTCGTCGTGCTATCTTTTCATCACTTTCGTCTTCTATCCTTTTTCGCATGTAGATCAGGGACAACGACGGGCAACTAATTCAATTTCATTCCGTTCACTCTATCAGCTTTGACTGCCGTGACTTCATGGCCAAGAATTGCGCGACTTCCTCGCGGTCTTGCGACGTGCAGGAAATGGCTGGCATTTGCAACCAAATGGACAAGGACCAGAAAGAGGCGCTGACGAAGTTGCGGAGCGGTGAGGCTGAGGACTTGGCGGCCTTTCAGTGGACTTTTCGCGGCCGCTGGCACGGTGATCGCGTGTCCATCTTGGAGCTGGCAAAAGGTCAAGCTTTGACCTTCGAAACGTGCCGCCCCTTGTGGGTGCACCGTGATGCCAAGACCATGGGCAAGATTTTCACGCAGAAGCAAGTCGAGGAGGAGGGCATCACGATCGAGCAGGCAAGCAAGATGCTCCTGAAGATCAAAGCGGCGGCGGATAAGGATCCCAGTAGTGCAAGTCTTTGCTTTTCTGTGATAGTTGTTGTCTCTCTGTCTTCTAGTTCTCGAAAAGTTTAGAAAATTTAGAAAATGGCAGCTCTTGCGTATGGTACCCTCTTGCAGCAGTCGCCTTCCCCTTATGCTTAGACCTGAACTCCTCCCCAGCGAGCAACATGGCGACCCAGCTGATGGAGGACCTCCAAGGCATCGAATGTGTCTTGTCGGAGGCAGATGCAACGATGCCCAAGACCTTGAAGCGCAAGAAGCTTCGAGCTGAAGCCGCGAACGACGAGGAGGAAGACAACTAAGCTGCTAGAGGAGAAAAGAGGAGCGAGAGCGCTGCTGAAGTCGGTGCTCGACGCCGCTCAGAGTCGTGCTGACTCTTAGAGCCGCCTGGCCGATACATAGGAGGACGCGCGAGCCCTATCTTGGAAGTTTGTGCCTACAGGTTTCGACTGAGATGATGCCGCCGAATGTTGTGGGGGTAGCATAATTGCTAGGGTAAATTAACACGGGGGCGCTGGTTTTTCTGCTGCTGGAGTTAGTGCTTCACATCTAAGCAATTTTGACGCACATGAGTAAGAGTAGGCGTCATCTGGTGGAGCTTATGCCTTAAGTCTCTGGATTTGTAGCGCTAGCAAGTGCGTCGCTTGCTGATGGAAGTAATCGCAGCCATTGCCTGTGGGAATTCTATGGGTGTTTCCTCATATGCTACGGCGTATCTGTCTCATCTTCGGACGAGGCGGGTGCGCTCTCATCTGATTCGATCCGGCCAGTAAGGTGGAGCTGCTTGCAGAAATGAAAGCCCTCGGGATTGAGGCGCCACCCTTATCGCTGACTGAATTCGTTCGGTTGGCAATTTGGCCACGCTTCTCCTTCTGAGTCATTCGCTGCGCCAGTGCTAGCCCGTGTGGTACTGGTATGGGTGCAATGTTTGACCTTATAAGTTTACAACAATCAAGATGATGCTTATGGCTTAAAGCTTACCACTAATTCGCGTCCCTTTCTACTAATATTGGGCATTTCTCTCGGTGTGAGGGCTGGCACACTTGTCGCGACTACATGGAACAGAGAAAGAGGCGAAGAGCTTGCGGACATGAATGGCGAGCCGAATTATAGAGATGGAAGAAAAAGAGAGTAGGACCTTTGTGAGAGCATTAGCAGACCCATCCCTGATGCCTTCTCTTCTGCGTTCGGCTTCCATTCTGGTAGCCTCGGCGTTGAGATCTTGAGAGGTCTGCTCGGTGTCGTGGCTCGGTTTGTGGCGTACTTCTGTGGGGATTACGCTATGGAGGTCGGTTTCTGGTATCTTGTCTGGCGAAGCTGAGTGACTCAGTGGCAATGCGTACAGGATCGGTGTAAGAAAATGGCTGAGATTCTTAAGGGGGAAAATTGCGCAGGGCGTTGGCTCCAGAGACGAACGGGAGAGATGTCTTGGCGGAAATGTTCGGCAGTGATGAAAAGGTGACACAGGGACAGACTCGCAAGCGAGTAGCCCCCCTTAGCAATAGCAGAAAACAGAAGGACTACCCGGCAGCAGGAAGAAGCTGGAGGAGGAGAAGAGCGATAAAGGGTAGGCGGCTTAGGCTTGACAGTGGCCACCCAGCGCCTTGCCGTGAGGGAGCACTCCTCTATCTTACTCATCTCTTCGGTTTACTTGATAGGGGGTCGAATGTGCTCAGCCTTTGTCAGGCCGGCGGCGCTCTTGGTGGAACTGTTGCGAGGCCATTTGTGTGGTCGCTCGTTAGACGAGGGACGGGCGCAATGGCAATGGCCTTGAGATTTCAGGGAAGCCTGCTAGAGATAGTAGATAGAAAAGGCGCAGCTCTATACCATATTGGAACTTACATAGTGCGGGCGTTCTTACTGAAAGCTCAAAGCCAGTTCCGGCGCGCGACTAGTCGACCGGGGAACCTTGGGGGCCGGCCTGGAGGATTAGCCTCTGGCATTAGGTCTTGCTCGGCAAATTGGCCCCCATTTTTGAAGCTCAGCAGTAGGGACCGTCGAGAAGTCTGGTCTTTTGTTTAGCGAGGGCGAATGACGCATGTTGTAGTGGGTTTGTGTTCTACACAACCTCGAACAAACGGCTGCTCTACCCAAGTTGAGTAGAGGACTGCGCGTCTTCTTGATGGTCTTAGGCTATTGCTTCGTATGGTGCAGGCGCTGTGTAGCCTGGTCTGCATGCACTGCATGCGCAGCCTAACCTTCTAGGTTCTTAGCTGGACACATCAGACACTTACAGGGAAACATGCCACGACTCAATCTACTCCAGGGAAGCCGAAAAAGCTTCGCTTTTTTTTCCATACTCTATGTCTGTGTGATACATAGCGCCTCTTTACGTATATTTCTGTGTGAAGTAGTAAAGAAGTCCCAGCTCATACATTTTCTGCGTGACGCATGCCCAAACCTTAAACCCTATCGTCCTCCTGTGGAAGTATCGCACGTAACTAGTGAAAAGAAACAAGCGCTAACGTGTGCCCTGATGGGATCCGCCACTCCGTTGCACTATGCAGAATGCAACGCGGATCCGGGCGCCACGCGTGACGAATGCCAAGCGAAGCACTGTGCTTATGGTGACGACTACAAGTTTCTAGTTATCCTCGTGCCCGTCGATCGTGCCGTACTTATTAGAAGCTGAAGCATTAGCGTTT